>JAHHUM010002422.1:247014-266328 GCA_036173005.1 Crenichthys baileyi
TCAGAAATGGTCAACATCTACAATTTCGTCAGAAAAGGAAAAAAATGATGGACCACACACAATGAACTGGAACAAAACAAAATAGGAATATTCGTCTCCTCTGGAAAACCTTTGTGGGTTTTTCTTGATTTGCGTTATACAGACACGCTTTCAATCGGTAAAGTGGATCTCCTGGTCTTCTTATCCCAGTGAGACTCCTGGCTCTGTTGAGCTTTTCATGAGGTTGACGAAAAATGGAGAATGGAAATGAAACCTGCCTGCGAGCTTTTGATTCTCCAGGGATTGTCCCCTTACATTGTACCCGTTTGAAACCCCTGGGAAATGGTGGCTAAAAGTTTGTTCTCAGCTTTTTATAAGCCCTGATGATGTCAGAGCTCCAATGCCCCTCGGTGCAGCACATGTTGAGCTGCGCAGCCCAGTCATCCATCCGACCAAAATGGATGACCCCAACAGCTTTATAAGTTGTGTCCCCTCTATGTAAGAGTAAAAGTCCTCCCCACTACTCTTAACATTTGTTTAGATTTCTATTTATTTATTTTTTATAAAGGGCCCAGTGCAAATTAATCAACATGAATTACATCACGTAAATATGCTAGATTAGCCAGAGAGGCTAATTTTCATCTGTAGTCCCCTAGCAGGTTGATGGAAGGGATTAAAAAATTATAATTAAACATGCATAACAACATACATGACCTATAATTTATGACAGATATCAAAGTAGTGTAATTTACAGTAAACATTTGCTATTAAAATTAAAAAAACAAGTCACATCCATAAAATATAAAACATATAAAACAGTTAATTTAAAATTTATTCAAAACATGAGTACAGTTTTGGTTATCTAATAACCATTGCTTAAGTGATTTCCTGAAACATTTCAGTGATATAATATTTCTTAGTTGTGAAGGTAGTGTATTCCAAGAATTTGAGGTCCGAACAGAAAATCACCATGGACCAAAATTGTGTTACAGTCTCTCCTACTGACTCCTCTCGTAGTTATGTTTGATTGTAAATGTTTTTGGACAAAGTCCTTTAGCAGTGATGGAGCCAAACTGTGAAGGACTTTATGTACAAGTATGATGTCTGAATAAATAATCATGCTTTCCCAACTCAAAAAGTCAAACCAATGTAATATTTTGCAATGGTGATATGAATTACATTCTTATCAAAAGTCTTCAAAGTTATAGCTTATAAAGCTTATAGAGTCTTTCTATTGGTTGTAGTGTGGTCCAACTCACCTAGGACCAATTCGTTATGCAGTCATTTATATGAGAAGGAATCATTAAATTTAAGTTTATTTCTTAATTTTTTGTTTGTTTCTTAAATGAAAGTTGGGGTATTGCCTTAGGAGAGAGAGTATCACATTAGGAGCTCTTTCAAGGCCTAAGGTGCTTAGTAAATAACTTTTATCTTACCAAGGGAAAATGTTCTTCACTAGAAACTACTTTTAGTCTAAAGATTCTTTGTAAATACAGATTTTTGAAGCCCTCAACTAATAGCTGTATCGTCAACATTCTCCCAACTGTGGAGTGAGTCTCTGCAGCTCCTCCAGAGTTACAACAGGTCTCTTGGCCACGTCTCCGATTAATGCTATCCTTGCTCAGCCTGTCAGTTTAGGGGCCTTGTCTTTGTAGTGTCTGCAGTTGTACCACACTTATTCCATTTTAGATGATGGATTAAACCGAGTTTTTTCAGAGGTTAAAACCTGGGGATATTGTTTTAGACACTAATCTTGCTTTACAATTCTCCACAACGTTGTCCTTGACCTGTCTGCTATGTTCCTTGGTCTCCCAAATAATGTTTATTCATTAATGTTCTCTAACAAACCTCTCAGGCAAGAAGCAGAACAGCTGGTTTTATACTGAGACACAAAGTCTCAGTTAAATAATTACGTGAATTCTTAAGACTATTGATCCAACTGGTTTTTAGTTAAAGTAAGCCCACCTATACAGAAATGCACACACCATTTCAAGATTTCTTTTGTAAAAGACGTTAAAAACCATTTATCATTTTCCTTCCATTTCACAATTGTATTCATTGTTGGTTAGTATAAACAACTTATACTATTGTTGTAAGCTAATCCCATAAAATTTCAATAAAATACATTAAGGTTTGTGTTTGCAACATGCCAGCATGTGGAAAGGTTTGAGGGGTTCTTTTTAAGTTTTATTAATTTTATCCTCTACTGAAAAGGTAAAAGTTGACTGAAAAGAAAGTATTTTTAAAGGGTTTGTTTTAACAGCAGATCAGCACTGAAGATATTTACCCTCCTGATCTCCTCTTTCCAGCACGGCCTGATACAGGGCCTCCCATTCTCACCTGGCTGGCCCCAACTCCTCCAGACATTGCTACTGGACCTGGCAACTCACTGGCCATTTCTAGAAGGTGCAACAGTTAAGAGCACAGGACAAAGGCAAAAGTTAAAAGACATTGATATTGATATTTTAGCCAAAATTAACAAATATTTATGATAACAAATTTCTTTTCTATGAATATTTCATGCTGGACCTTGTCTGCTTTTGTAATTATTTTCTTTATAGGTCTCACCTGATCATTTCAACATTTGCAGACTTTTGGTAAAAATAAAGCAAGCCAACAATAGTAAAAAGGAAGTGCTTGGTCTAGACATTATGTACCATAGATTAACAGTGTTATATAAGAAAATAAGAAACAGTAAAATAAATTTAAGACATCACACAAGGTCCAAAACGGCCACTGTCCTTAAGGTTATCCAGCTCCTGTGCCAAGTTTTTAACTAACTCTATCAGAAATGACATTGTTTGTGTTAAAACATGTTTAATTAATGTTAAGCTCTGTTATCTTTGGTATCTTCTATTTCAGAATCAGATACAAAATCAGTTTTATTGGCAAGTTTGTATGGCCATACATGGAATTTGACTCCGGTACACTCTCAATAATAAAGAATATCTTTATTTAAGAATATAATGTGAGATCCAAGTATACATGGTGGTGTTGTGGAACTCTGTCTGTCAGGTGTTCATCAGAGAAAAACCCTGGGGGAAGAAGCTGTCTCTGTGGCGGCTGGTTTTAGCAGACAGTGCTCTGTAGCACCGACCTGAAAAAAGCCTAAACAGGATCTAAACACATGACAGACTGAATTATGGCAGTGTAGAAGATGACCAGCAGCTCCTGTGGAAGGTTGTACTTCTTGAGTTGCCTCAGGAAGTACAGTCTCTGCTGGGCCTTCTTCCGAACATTGTCTATGTGTGAGGACCATCTCAGGCTTTGAGAAATTGTGGTTCCTAGGAACCGGAAGTGGTCCACAACACACAGTTTTGTTGAGGATGGTAAGGGGGATATGTGGGGGTGGTGTTCTTCAAAAGTCCACCATCACCTCCACAGAGACAGCAAAGCTCTGCGGCTGCCATCAGCATCAACATGTTGGATTATATAGTATATTCAAAATAAGAGAAAATAAGAGTACCTTGTAAGTTGACCTATACTGTATTTCAAATTGGTTAAAATAATGTGTACCAATACTGAAGTTTATTTCAAGAGGAATTGTTTTGTATATTTGCAATAAATGAACACATGACATAATCTTTTAAAATATCTGACAGTAATATAGAGCTTTTTCCTACAATTATATTTATTATCACAGTGCATGCATTAAAATTCATATTAAGATGGAGGTCTTATTTAGTTATTTTTAAGTGGGTTTTATTTGTAAGAATTCTACAAAGCTCTGTAACCTAATTCTAGGTAATTTTATTAGGAAGAGTCACTTGAACATTGGAATAAGTGGAGCAATTCATCCCCAAATTGGAAAAGCAAAGTTAAGCATCTGCTTCATCACTTGTTGACTCAAAGAAATCTGATCATTGCCTGCTGTCAGAGAAATTTAAAAAGTCATTATGAATTGTTATTACAGTTTTTTAACTACAAAGCAAAAAATAAATGTTTGAAATAATTTCTAAATTTTTATTCCACCCCTCACCATCTGTGTGAAAAAGTGATTGCCCCTTAAACCTAATAAACGGTGGGGCCACTATTAGGAGCAGCAACTGCTAGCTGTTGTGATAACATGCAATAAGTCTTTTGCAGCACTGTGGGGGATTTCGACTCACTCATCTTTTAAAAATTGTTTTATTTCAGCCACACTGAAGCGTTTTCAAGCATCAACGGCCTTTTTAAGGTCATGCCACAGCATATCAATATGATTTAGGTCAGGACTTTGACTAGGCTGCTCCAAAGTCTTCATTTTGATTTTCTTCTGCCATTCAGAGGTGGATTTGCTGGCGTGTTTTGGATTATTGTCCTGCTGCAGAACCCAAGTTCGTTTCAGCTGAGGTCACAAACAGACGCCATTCTCCTTCAGGATTTTTTGGTAGACAGTAGGTTTCATGGTTCCATTTATCACAGCAACTCTTCCAAGTCCTGAAGCAGCAAAACAGCCCCCCATCACACTGCCACCACATTTCACTGTTGGTATGAAGTTCTTTTTCTAAAATGCACGGTTACTTTATTTATTATGTAATGGAAAAAACATCTTCCAAAAAGTTTAACTCTTGTCTCGGCAGTGTCAATCAGTATTTTCCCCAAAGTCTTGGGGATCATGAAGATGCTTTCTAGAAAAATTGAGACGAGCCTTAAGGGTCTTTTTCCTTAACAGTGGTTTTCGTCTGGAACAAAATGGTCTGCCATGAACACTGACCTTAACTAAAGCAATTAAGGCCTACAGTTCTTTGGATGTTGTTGTGAGGTCTTTCGTTACCTCTTGGGGGATTTTTGATCGGCCAGCCACTCCTGGGAAGATTAAACCACTGTTCCATGTTTAGTGGATAATGGCTCTCACTGTGGTTCACTTAAGTCCCAAAGCTTAATAAATGGCTTTTCCAGACTTATAGATCTCAATTACTTCCTTTCTCATTTGTTCCCGAATTTCTTTGGATCTCAGCTTGATGTCTAGAGTTCTTTTGGTCTACTTCATTATTTAAGTGATTTCTTGATTGAGAACAGGGTTGGCAGTAATCAGACTTGGCTAGAGAAAGTGAACTCAGGTGTTATAAACCACAGTTGTTTTTAACGGGGGCCAATCACTTTTTCATTCTCCCTTAATAATAAAAACCTTCATTTAAAATCTGCGTTTGGTGTATACTTGTGTCAACTTTGATTAGTATTTAAATTAGTTTGATGATCTGAAACACTTCACTGTGACAAACATGCAAAAAAATTTAAAAATAAATCAGAAAGGGAGGGAATACTTTTTCACACCACTGTAATTTACAGCAACAATATATATGTATACATATTTAGCCTACAAGGCCAACTATAATGAAACCACATAGCTTCTTGCCTTTCAACCAAGGCCAAACTAAACAATTTGAACCTGACAAAACAGAAGGGAGGAAAAACTGGAAATCTGTATTTGTACACCTACATTATTCACTGTATGAGTAACCTCTGCAGCAACTTAATCTGTTCTGCTACACTACCCATAATCTAGTGACTCTCCAGCATCTTTAATACATCTGGCTTTCAGAGGTGGAAAGAGTACAAAAAAATGTACTTAAGTAAAAGTACAGTTAGTTTGATAAACTTTTACTTAAATACAAGTAGAATTACCAGTGTAAAATGTTCCTCAAATGTAGGAAGTAACTCATTAGTAAAAGTTAGTTACTTTTCTATTAGCAGAAGGAAATCCCTTTCATGCATTTCATTCGGTTTTTAATTAAAGGAGTACCTTTATAAACGAAAATGAAACACAAAAATAAAACATGTCAACATCTGAGATTATGAATAGTTGGGAGTTATTATGTGTAAACATAAATTGCTAAATTCTGTCAGCTGCTGATCATCTCTCTCATCTCAGCATCTCTCACACCAAACCCTTGTTAGTGGGGCAGCTTAGCTAGAAATTTCACAAGAATTGGGCATTTTGTGATAAAAGCACAAAATGTGGTACAGTTATGGACAAAGATGTTCCATAAAAAAGGGGAAATGGAGCCACTTTGAATGTTCCACATTGCGCCCATGGCAGCCATTTTCAAAATGGCCACCACTGCAATTGGTTTCTTTTAAATTTTCTGATCAGTGATATACATCTACTAAAATTGAAGTTCTGGTTTGCCTACCATAATATTGACAAGTATGGGGCGTGGAGTAGAAGTAAGCAGAGTTTAGATCAAAAGTGAAAGTGGGCAGGGTTTAGGTTAGAATCCTTTGTTTTTGCAATTTACTTTGAAATCTAGACTATGGATTTGAAATCTTGAATTGAGTTTAAATCTATTTTCTGATCACAAGAGTAATATAACTATTTACAAATTACACTTGAAACCTGAACTGACTTTTAGATCAATGTCTTTGATCAAATGAGTAAAATAACTATTTTCAATTTACTCTACATTTTACATAATCATGAAACAAATGCATTTGATCACGTTAGTAATATAACTAGGTTTCATGTAAACCTGAAACTTTAAATAAACTTGAAACAACAGTGAACACAACACATGGCATTTTAACCTGGAAAGACTCACAAAGAGAAAATTTATTAGAGAATGTTTATTTATTTGGCGCTCGGACCCCAGTGGAAGACGTGAATGCTGAGAATGACGTGTTTGAATGAACATCTTAGGGTTAGATTTAAAGATGTCTTCCCCCCTGGGATCCAAACCTGGTGGTGGAGTGGAGGCCTGAGGAGATTTGGAAAGAGTTTGGAAGCCAAATGGTGGAGATGGGGTGGAGGAGGGTCAAAGTTCAGCTGCAGAACGGAGGGTTCCATGGATGAAGATCGTTTAAACCGGAGCCTTGAAGGATGATTGGCTGGGGAGAAATGCGGACTTGACGCTGATTGGTGGAGCAGAGCCGCATGGAGTAATTAGACGAAGGTGGAGGTGATGGTGAGTCTTCCATGTTGAATTTTCGTTTAAACTCCATTTCATGAAGTAAACTGGAGGGAGGCAGGTAAGGGGAAAGTGAATTTACATTTTTTGAACTGACATAAAATGGGGCTATAAATTAAAAAGAGAGTGCAACAGAGAGCACTATCGATCATGGGAGTCTATTCAATACTCCCCTTCACAGTAAGAGAGGGCTGTCATAGTAGCCCTTAGATGTTTTTGACTGGCCCCATCTATATAGTGAAGGTAATTCTAGTGTGGATATGAACATCTGACCCCCACACGCTCTCTTAGCACGCTCGTCTTGTTGGAGGGATTGACAACACATTGTGCTTCGTCGCAAACATCTTCCTCCTTGCATCGTTTATTTCTGTGCATGAGCTGGTTAGGTCATAGAGAAGGATTACAAAACTCTCAATTGTGGCCATTACCTCCTGTGGTATGTCATCCAGAGCAGAGGATAGTTTCAACAGCGCAAGTGCAAGCTCAGGAAAAACAGCCCGAACACCCCACGCCATCTTCTTCCCATGACAAACAAGCTTGACACAGTGTCACAGCCTGTCAATGCTTGGAACAGTGGTAGTGCATGGTCCTTCTCAGGCCTTAGACTTGCTGCAATTTCATGGAATGCAATGTTTTGGAAACTCCTTCCCGTTGCCAAATACCAACCAAAGCTCATCGCCTGGCTGTAGACCCTAAGCCACTGCCACAGCTAGCACCACAACATCAGTATCAACTCTTTGAATCATAATTTTCTGATGGCCATTTCTTGCTGCATGGGCCACATGGAATAATATGCAACTATCAGCTTCTTCGTGAGTGCATGGAGCAAGTGCAGAGAGATCTGGAAGTGGTGGCTTGCTGAGGGCCTCTGCATCATCTTTGACAACAAGCTGTTTGTCATCCTGCACAAACCATCTGAGCAGAGCATTGGAGAGTAGGCTGAGGAAGTTTTACCAGTTGCATGGAATGGCTGTAATACCTACCACACGTCTCTGATCCCCTTTTCCACGCTGCTTTCAAAGACTCCGTCAAATAACGGTCCCACACCAGATCAAGCCTGGACACACTTTCAAGTTTTCTATTGAGGCATGGAATAAAAATGTCATGGGCGTACTCATTGAAGGTCTTAACAGAATTTGGTTTAAGCATCTGGATGATAGCTGCTCCATCCACAATAGTGCAGGTGACTTTGGGGCTGTCAGACTATGGACTATGAACCTGGTCCAAGCATGAAAGGAGGTCACTCTTTAGTCCCAGACACAGATGTTCACCATCAAACAGTGCTTGGAGATATGGCTGGTTCTCCTTATGACAGAACTCCTTAAGGTTTCCCTCTCTGATCTGGCAAGCAATATACAACCTTGAAAATGGCTACATGTTTTGTTTGAGAGAGAGCAATTGCTGTTTACCTTTGATACTCCCCTCACAGTTGAAGAGCTGAACACATTCAGCTTATTTCCTGGTATGGTATCATCCAGTGGTTTTGTTCTTTCAACAAGGCTTTGAATTCCCCATCTTAAAAAAAATGTAGGATTTGACACCAACATCATCCCAGTTAGGCAAATCTATTAACTTGATTGCTAACTATTTTTATACCATTAAATGGCAGCCATCTTGAAAATGTTATAATTCATGTTCCACTTCCCCAAAACTGTGTATGATAGATAATTTGGAATAATTTTGCCTTCCATCGCTGATTGGTCATAAATCGGTAGTCATTGGTGGCCATTGCTAAAAACGGCTGCCATGGCCACCATGTTGAAAATTCAGGATGGCTCCATATCCACATCTTTCTGGGATCCCTTTGGCTATAACTGTACCAAATTTTATGCTTGTATCACAAAGTGCCCAATTATTCGGGCTGCTCCACTACATCATCCTCCACTACATCTATGAAGCTTCTCTGTGCTTTCCTCTTCCAAAGAATCTGGCAGTTCTGATCTTCATCCCATCCTTTGTCCAATATATCTACTATCCCTCATATCTAATAGTTCTAAAGTGCCGATCCTCTGTCTTCAGCTTTAGCCAATACGAATTATAATCACAAATACCAGATAAAACTGATATAATTTAGATTTATTTTTTGAATATTATTTAGCATGTTTACATGGTCATAGTCTTGAACCTAAACCAGATACTGTCCACTTATATGTTCACAGTAATTAGATGTGCACCTGGGGCCTCATTTATAAAGCATGCTTACACACAAAATCCTTGCGGCACAACGTTTTACAAACAACTCGGCATGTACAAAAATGAACGTTGTGTGAAAATGTGCGGGAGCAAACCTTTTCAATAAACAATAACAAACTACAGAGAACTAAACCTCCCTTAAATACACTATATGACTCCATTCAGTTAAATTTAATTGATGGAGCATCAAACCTGATGTTTTTTTTATGAGTTTGAGCTTTTATGGTTTAAACCCAAGCAAAGGAACTCTATCGTAACACACCCCAACAAATGATGGAAACAACCTCAGTTGGATGTAAACTGTAAAACGTTTTTGACATGTAGATGGAAATGCGCATCGGTTTGTGCGCTGAGGAGCATAAAATGCATGTGAATCATCTAAGGGGCACTTTCATTGTCACTGAAAAAGAAAACCGGTCTCAGATTGGCAAATTAATTCAAAATTCAGAGATTGAACTGAACTGCTTGCTCATGATGATGTGTGGCTTATTAGCCGCTTTAGATTGCCCAGGCCATTTAATTTGGAGCTCTGCACAGAGCTGGCCTCAGTGTTACAGATAGAAACCAGAAGAAACCGTGCATTGTTGGTGCCAGTTCAACTCCTCATTACGCTGAGGTCCTTTCAACTACTGCTTTTCAGAGGGAGCTGACTGACAGGTCGGGTATTTAACAGTCATTCCTTAATCATGAAATGCCACCCATATCGGACAGCCTCATCCGTATGTTGCTCAGATATATAAAGTTCTCCTAAACTGTGGCTCTCATTTAAAGCAAGGAGCTGATTTCTGAATGTAATCAGAGCTATAGACTGCACAAGACAACATCTATACAGTTAATATGCTTTTATTAATTGGAAAGAATTTTCATTCAATATATGGACAACCTATGTGTGATGCGCAAATGTTTCTCACTAATGCAACGATGGCCTCCTCAACTCATGATTTCTTTCTACTAATAATAGTTCTAATTATTCCAATTATAATAACTGTGTTGGAAACAAACCTCTGCGCCATGGCTGGCTTCTAGGTCATTTTCTATTTTTTTTATGTGACGTCCTGAATGGTGGTAAAGATTTAGAGTTCTTCACATAGTGTGTGTGGTGACAGTCTTCCAAATAGAAATATCGGAGGCATATTCATGTCATTATAATAATCAGCATTGAGTTGCAATTGAGCTGAATGCAGCAGCTAGATGGCGTGGGTTTGAGCTGACAAACGTTTTTATTTTTGTTTAGGTTTGAGTCACTGATGTCAACAAAAAGCTGACTTCAGATATCCTTCATGGTGTGAAACAGTCTCTCTTAGCGTTTTTCCACCGAAGGAAACTGGTTCGGTTGACTGTCACAGCACCAATGCCATGGTTTTTGGACATGTGGTGGTTGCCTTCTGGTTATTTATTGTAATTTCAATATGTATTTAGGTGCATATTTAGTATGAAAGCTGTGCACTGTTTAGTACATGAGGCCCCTGATTGTTAGCTAATGGTTGTTACATATTAGCATTTGGTTGGTGCAAATGGGTAACACCACCATTTAAAAAACAAAAAATATTAGCATGTCATGCACCACTGTTCAAGAAAAATTGTTTCTCACTAAAACCTTTTTTACTTACCTTAAAGTGGTTGCGTTGGTTCGATGTTGAGGTTTAAATGCAGATAATTCAATCTCTTTACACGACAACGTTTTCTTATTTTGTTTAAATGACAATGGCGCAAGTTTTCTCAGAAAATGGCACAATTTGAGAACCGGTTCCAAAGTGTAATGGTTTAAAAATGTCTCTGTTACTGTGTAGATGGGAAAAAAATTCAATCTTTCTAATGCGGAAGCCCTGGCTCATTCTCAGTCTGACTGAAATGAGTAGAAAGTAATGCGCATGCGCACAACATAATGGCTGCTGTCTAGTTCAAAACCCACAGAAGACGAAGAAATCAACAATAGCGGATAGCACAGTACTTACTTGTGCTGCTGACTCGTTTGAATCTAACGACAATTCTCCAACAAAGTGCAAATTTTCTCCCCCATTTTGTTAGCAGGAAGTGTTTGCGCATGTTGACTTCCATAAAACGTACCGCTTACTAGTTGCATGCCGTGGGAATTATACCCTCTTCACGTCTCTACTGTGTGAACCATGTCGACGTGTTAACAGAAACGGGAAACCTTTGCTTTTCTTCTTATTCTTGGAGGTCAATTTCAGCTGTGCCTGATGGGTTTTTTCTACCGCCACTGGCTCTGATTCATGTGCCTCCATGTTGGGATCTGATTACTAACCCAGGCGATGGTTCACCGCCATTGCATCTATTGTTTTTTTGGGGGTTTTTTTTATGATTTTTTTTATTTTTACACCATAACGAATGGGATTCCAAATATACCAGAGTAAAATACTTATAACATCTTCAAGTAAAAGTAAAACTTAATTTTTTTTGTAAACTGCTTAAAAAACTGTAAATTACAGAGAAATTGTACTCAATTACAGTACATCACTTAATGTAATTCATTAATTCAATTCAGTTCAGTTTATTTATATAGCGCCAATTCACAACACATGTCGTCTCAAGGCACTTCACAAAAGTCAGGTACATGCATTACAATTAATCCGAATCACTGAACAGTGCAGTCAGATTCTGTTATTTATTCAAAGTGGATAAAAAGTTTGTCTATCTAAGGAAACCCAGCAGATTGCATCCAGTCAGTGACTTGCAGCATTCACTCCTCCCGGATGAGCATTACTTACCACCTCTGGTGGCTTTCGAACATCTACAGTACAAGTCAGAATTTTTTGTTGCAGCACTTTCCTGGAGGGCTTTCTTTATCTCTAAACTTTTCATCGACACCTTTAAGTTTCATAGTTTTGTTTCACTGCTCCATCTTCACGGCTAATGCGGACATATGATGTAAAGTTGCATATAGCATTAGCGATTGACAGGTGATGTTCCGCGGAGGAATGACATGATGAGCTAGAGCCACAGCGTTGCGCATCTATTTGTTGAATGTGAGAGACAAACAGGAATACTCAATTTATGTGGCACTAGTAGGGACAAGGCTTTGCCAGTTTGTGACTGCTGCGTTATAAGAGCCTCAGAGGGGAAGGTTTTAGCTATTTTTAAATGGACATAAGTAGTCGGAATAAACGGCCGAATGGACTAAAAATGTGTCTGGAAACATGTCAATCAGAATATTCTGATCGGATTCGGCAGGATCGGAATGAAATTGTAAGACTGAGTGGGGTGGTTTATGCCGATTGACAATCCGATCGGTATGCATGTAAACGCTTGACAGGATCAAGTTATTCTGAATGAGGCAAACTGACCTGTGTGTGCATGTGCACCCCGAGTCAACGTGACGTATTTCTGTCTTGAGTGGCTAGTCACTCTGGCTAGATGCTAACAGAATATTCTGATCGGCAAGTTTACATGATACATTTTTAGTCCAATCGGCCATTTTATTCCGATTATTTATGTCCATATAAAAAGGTACAATCTGATTATTTTTTGTTTTTTAACCCGAATACATTTTAATCCGATTGTGAAATTTTGTGCATGTAAACGTAGCTACTTTCTACCAAAACCGGCCCAGTAACGCTCATTAATGTCTTTACAGGTCCACTTCGCAGCCGTACGCTGAGCAGACCTGTCTGAATGGAACAGAGGAGAGTTAGAGAAGGCATTGAGGCATTGTACCACCACAAGATGAGGCGGAGAATAGCAGCACCTCCACAGGCTGAACCTCCAGTCCACTAACCCACCGGCTCCCGGTAATCCCGTATGCCAGTCCGTCCCTGACTTCCAGCCACAACGTAAGAAGTACAACCGACCAGAGGAGCCGCTGGACATCCTTTACACTGCCATTATTCAGTCTCTCCTGTGCAGCTCCAACACTGTGTAATGTGGCTCTGCCACAAGACAGGCATGGGCCAAACTGCATCAAACAATCAGGTCTGCAAAGATGATCATCCTTTCCTCCATTCAGGACTTGTAGAGGTTCAGGATCAAGAAAGGGTGCCTCAAACGAGTCACAACAGGAACAGTTTCTTCCCTGAGGCAGTCTCTCTGACACAAGAAAGGCCTTGCAGCCAGAGCCGCTGTACGGGGTGTGTACATATACATACACTATATTGCTAAGAGTCTGTCAACCCACCGTTGCCAGCAAATAGCAACTTTCCTAGTCTGCAAACATCTTCCACAAGGTTTAGAAGTTTGTTCATAATTAGATGAGAAAACCAAAACTGCAGCCTCTGCTCTAATTCATCCAAAAGCCGTCTAGAATGTTGAGGCCAGGAATCTGTGCAGACCAGTCAAGTTTCTACACACCAAACTTTGTACACCTGCAGCCGTGGAAGTGATTGTAACACAATAATTAATTACTGCCATAAACACTTATGGCAATATAGTGTATGTTATTCTTTTTATCTTTTTATTTCCTCCAAATTATATATTTATACTAAAGGTCTGTATGCTGTTAGCATATGAAACCGAAGTCAAATTTATGCACACAAACTTGGACAATAAAGCTAATTCTGGCTGAACACAGAAACAGGCAATAGCTTTATCTAATAGTATCTTATTAACACTCCAAAAGAAACCAGTCTTTTTATAAATTAGCACATTTCTTCACTATGGCTTTTGTAGATATTCTATATTTACATTAATTGTTTCAGATATTATCTATTATGTTGGATATTTATTTAATTAAAAATATAGCATAAATCAGGGGATTGTTAACCGAATATTTTCAGTTTTGACCATTTTTTTAAACGGTGACGGAAAAATGTAATGCCCAACCGTCATTTTAACAGATTATCACCCCAAACGGTGGTAAGTTAACAAGTAATTAGTCGTTTGCTACCACGGGGGCGTTGAAGCAGAGTGCTTGACGGATCAGGAAACCCCTCATTCGAAGAGTCTTGCCGACTTCTAATCGCTTCAATGGATCCTTTTCATTGACGTGACTGAAGTCCCCGCCTCACTTCCACTCCGCCTTCTTGGGTGGCTCTGTGTCATTTCACAGCTCTTGCAACATTGCATACTTTTTCGCCCATGGATAATTATCTAGTCCTTACAGCCACCTGATAAGGCAATGTACCTCAAGAAAACTGTGGCCATCAGCAAGGTGGATGCATATGCCTGTTGGTTTGTTTAGTGCAAATCTGGATGATTGGCCACACATATCACACAATGAAGGAAGGGTAAGTCTTAAAATACTTTACAATGTGACAGTCCGTTGCATGTTATATGTTTCTTTCTGTATGATTGTTATTGAGGAATTATTGCTTAAAATAATGCTTGCATTTCATATATATACAGGGGTTGGACAATGAAACTGAAACACCTGTCATTTTAGTGTGGGAGGTTTCATGGCTAAATTGGACCAGCCTGGTAGCCAGTCTTCATTGATTGCACATTGCACCAGTAAGAGCAGAGTGTGAAGGTTCAACTAGCAGGGTAAGAGCACAGTTTTGCTCAAAATATTGAAATGCACACAACATTATGGGTGACATACCAGAGTTCAAAAGACGACAAATTGTTGGTGCACGTCTTGCTGGTGCATCTGTGACCAAGACAGCAAGTCTTTGTGATGTATCAAGAGCCATGGGTAATGTCAGCATACCACCAAGAAGGACGAACCACATCCAACAGGATTAACTGTGGACGCAAGAGGAAGCTGTCTGAAAGGGATGTTCGGATGCTAACCCGGATTGTATCCGAAAAACATAAAACCACGGCTGCCCAAATCACGGCAGAATTAAATGTGCACCTCAACTCTCCTGTTTCCACCAGAACTGTCCGTCGGGAGCTCCACAGGGTCAATATACACGGCGGGGCTGCTATAGCCAAACCTTTGGTCACTCATGCCAATGCCAAACGTCGGTTTCAATGGTGCAAGGAGCGCAAATCTTGGGCTGTGGAAAATGTGAAACATGTATTGTTCTCTGATGAGTCCACCTTTACTGCTTTCCCCACATCCAGGAGAGTTACGGTGTGGAGAAGCCCCAAAGAATTCCCTTGGCATTCCCTTGGCCCAATACTTGTGCTAGATGGGCACATCACTGCCAAGGACTACCGAACCATTCTTGAGGACCATGTGCATCCCATGGTTCAAACATTGTATCCTGAAGGCGGTGCCGTGTATCAGGATGACAATGCAACAATACACACAGCAAGACTGGTGAAAGATTGGTTTGATGAACATGAAAGTGAAGTTGAACATCTCCCATGGCCTGCACAGTCACCAGATCTAAATATTATTGAGCCACTTTGGGGTGTTTTGGAGGAGCTAGTCAGGAAACGTTTTCCTCCACCAGTATCATGTAGTGACCTGGCCACTATCCTGCAAGAAGAATGGCTTAAAATCCCTCTGACCACTGTGCAGGACTTCCCAAGACGAATTGACGCTGTATTGGCCGTAAAAGGAGGCCCTACACCATACTAATAAATTATTGTGGTCTAAAACCAGGTGTTTTTGTTTCATTGTCCAACCCCTGCATATTGTTCATTTAATCGTGTAAAACGCATTTCAAATATTACTGGTCTGTTTGAACTATGGTGAACAAACGGCCCTTGATGGCTGATTTCAGTCCCCGTTTTAGACTAGTTGTCCTCGGGTTAAGCATGAGAAAAAATGTTGCATGTGTGGTCTGGTTGAGTATAGATTGAACTCATAAAATCCAGCCTGACCAGACCCGGGCCGGTGTTCTGTCAGTTCAGCATACATGTCAGAGTAGCATACATATAGTTAAGACGCATGCACGTGCATGCCTGTTCTACAGGAGGTCCGTGACATTTAGAGGAGCCGACAGTTCATCATACACTACAAGATACAACAAGAAGTAAGTCAGTTAAATTAAATTAAGTCAGTTAAATGAAAACGCTATAATGTGTCTGCTGCTGATTGTGGGCCTGCACGTGGGCCAGGTTTCTCTTAAAAGTTTTGAAAGTGGGCGTCGCATGGTGCATTGGTTAGAGAGAGCACCCCGTATAAAGAGGCTACAGACCTCAACCTAGCTGTCCCGAGCTCGATTCCCGTCCTTGATACCTCTGCCGCATGTCTTTTCCCCTTCTCCCTGACCTCTTCCTGTCGGCTTACCTTCAAATAAAGGCCACTAGTGACAAAAAATTCTTAAAAAACAAAAAAAAAAGGTTTTAACAAAACAGTTTTCTTACCTATGTACATATATTTCTGTTTACAGTGTTTATTTGGCTGTATCCTGCCTTCATCCAAGTACTTTTTAAAAATAATTTTCTGCTAATGAAAGAACTTCAATAGATAAATACATTTCCAAATGGCAAATTCATCTGTAAACAAAGTGTATGATGATCTGACAGGTAATCCGCTGTGTCAGGGTGTCATACAGCCGTAGATATCAAAGTGTATGATGATCTGACATGTTAACTACTACGTCATGGTGTCGTAGTAGTGATCTCACAGCTAATACTTGTCTGACAGATAAAGGCGTTAGTCTGTGCTACGCGTATGGCGATCTGGCACCGTATGCTAAAAAAAAGACCCAATCCAGACCAACACACCCAAATATAATCAGACATGAATAAATATTTAATTTATTTTATTTGCACTTTCACTCCAAATATATAAACATTCGTTATTATTTATATATATATATATATATTGTCTTAAAACCCGTTGTTTTAAAAATCAAGACGTGACAGCGCAGCTCAGAATCAACTGATCAGCTTACGGTCTTGGCAGAGTACTTTCCGGAATATTATTATATTAAATGTAGGCGAGCATTATTTATTTACCTGTCACAAAATGTGCACTGCAAACTCGGGCGTGAGTGAGATTCAAGCTGTGCAAATCCACCCTGGATATCCGATTCAGCTGCAGTAGTCAGCGTTGTGTACTCAGTGTTTTTGTTTTCTCACACTAATTTTCTATCACAGCTGGCAGACGGTAGAATGAATGTTGGTCTTGACCACCATGTGCAGCACAACCCAGAATTAAGCAAGTTTTCACCAGTTATGGTAGAATGGTCTGGAGTTTTGTCCGGACGTTGGCGGACGTTGTGAGACTGTGCGTTCAGGCCACTACAGGTGATCTGTTCATATTTTAAGTGCAATCGTTTATATTCATTGTTTATATGTAGTAACTGGGACCACAGTCAGTGTTTTTTTTGTCACTGTGAAGAAAAAGCTAAATGTATTCATCTGATTGGAAGTGGATTTTCTGTTCAGATTGTTTGGACTGAATATTAATTAAAATGAATGAAAATAAATGCTATTGAATTTTTTATTATTGTCATTTAAAAAAATAAAGTAATGGGTAAAATTAGATTATGACAGGATTTTTTTACCCTGTCAGTCAAAATGATGGACAACAGAAATGTCTAGCTGAACCTCTGGTATAAATGTAGTTTAACTTGTCAGTATTGTGGTCATATGTTTCTTTTTAGTTGCAGTGTCTGTTTTTTGTCAGCAGTACCTAAAAAAACAAAAACATACTTATTTTGCTATCTGAAAATTGTTTAACAAGGCACTAATCAAGCTTCTGTTTTAAATAACAAATAAAAGTGAAGAATTTGCTGTAGGTTCTTTGATGCTCCACTGATCACTGGAAATAGGCACCTGATCCTATCCTAGCTGTTTATAGATTGTAAACGATAGCAGTTCTTAGTTTCATTACATTTAAGTATTTTTAACTTTAAAAATGTTTTGAAAACTGAGTTTTCCACATTTTACCTGCCAATCATTAATCAGAGCCAATCAAAAGAAACTTGGCTTAGGGACTGGTACATTTCTACATTAAATGAGTCCAGCCTTTTAATCTGACACTCCCCAGCTTTCTTGATGTAGACATGAAGGAGTGAGTATCAGTTTTCTGTCATTAAGATATCTGACAAAGTTTGGCTACTTGATGGCACAGTTTCAAATAGTGATTATTGACTGTTTTTAAAATTATTCTTTGTGATGTTTTATTGCCTAATAGAAAGATTGATACCTCATGGCTGGTGAAACATAGGAGCAAATGCTGACCCATGAATGTCTGTTTTTCCACAGACAGACATTTTTTTTGAAGACGACCATGTTTGATTTACAAATTTGCTAGATTTATGGTAAGGCCACACAGCTAGTTGTCCTAAAGCAAAGAGGATGATTTACTTTGATGTTTTTGCCAGCAAATGATAGTTTATGGAGAAACAGAAAATGTTTAAAATTCAATGAGACAGACAATACATGTGGTCTAATAGGCAGTTTGCCACTGATATTTAAACATTGTTATGACATGGAGAAAAGATTGCAAACAGTAGTGTGAGTTTGATTTGCCTTATTTTCCAATTGTACTCAAATATATTTTAATTTGTCAAGTGTCATTATTAATCCATAAAGGCCTGCAATTCTTAACAAAATATTTATTTTAATTTGTTCTTTATGTTCGCTGTGAAATAGATAATGTCTTGGAAAGTTGAAACTGTTAAATAAAGAAAAGAATAGAATACTTTTTGGGCCAGCTACAGGTTAGATTTCGGTTTGAGATAAATTGGTGCTGTAAACAGATCTTCATTCTTTATTAGTGTTTCTGTATTGTGTCACTATTGTTATTTATTTGGTCTATTTATTGGGCCAACTGGCTTAATTACTGGTTTTGCAAAACAAAAGCTCAGTACAAGCTGTTTGATTGTGGCTCATTAAAGACATCTAATACTAAAGGTTATCATCTTATCCAGGATAAATGAACAACTACAAAATCTCATCCTGGATCAACCAAAAACTGAGGTGCCTTGTCCAAGCGTCAGGCACTCCCTGACCACAACACTGCCTACACACTTCAGCAGAGCATCAACACCCAGAAACCAACACTATATAACATTTCTTATGCAGTAATACCGTTTTAATCACTTTGAGATGATGGATGAATATGAATTATCGGTGGTTCATCTGTTGTTTAAACGGGTCTAGTGTGTATTTTGAAGGGATATAAATAAGGATTTAACAACGTTTTACCATTTTTCCCTTCAGGAGCCTGTATCAGTTGCAAACTGGGTGGGAGGATCCCCTAAAAGGTTAGAGTCGCCCCTGATAACTGTAATAATCCCAAACATTTCTGTGCCGCCACTCATGAGGCTTAATATTTGAGCAACATTGAAGCAGACTGCGCTTTATCTAGGCCGTTTCCTTTTCTTTAGGACTCAGATGGAAACATTTGTGCGTGTAACTCTCTCAAGACCGTGGGAAGAACAATGATCGTGAAGAGCGATTCGCTGAGCTTTTGTATGACCGGACTGAACATTTTTTACGCAAAAAATAA
>JAHHUM010002423.1:0-161450 GCA_036173005.1 Crenichthys baileyi
TTTCCTATTTTATTCATTGTAAGTTCCATGAATGCAGCAATAAATATTAATATTTCTTTAAATATGATTAAATGCACGTATGCTGCGCTGTTTAGTGCTAAAATTGCACTATGTAATGTAGCTGGTGTTCTGAAGTAGCCTATTCATTCAGTAAGTTGTTATATTTTGGGGTTTGCTTTTGTAAGAGCAGTGTTTGTATTTGTGGGGCTTTTTTAAGGTTTTGTGTCCAACCTTTCTAAAAATATCTGGACATAAATCATAATGAACTTTTGTATTTACCCTTTGATCTGACAACTCTACTCATTCAAGTCTAGAAAAATAAAAAAATAGAAACTCCAGATAAAGCAAACAGGTTTGTTTCATAGCTTAAATCTTTGTTGTGACTTGTTTCACATCACTTCAGGCTCAAAGTGGACTCAGTCCTCTTCAGCAGTGAAAGTCACGTCTGCAAAAGCTCTTTTTAGATGATCATATTTGGTTGGCCCTATTTTCATGAGTTTAAGGACCGCTTTTGTTCTGCAAGGTTCTGCTGGTATGATGCAACTAAAACGTGTGTAAGACCGAGCTGGATTTGTCTTTGTTTCTTACAGGAGAATCTAGTGAATTAGACGAAATTCCTCACTCAGTGCGCCCCTACGTCCCCCGCCATAGTGACCCGTCCTACACTGGGACATCCCCCTCACCATCGGCCACCACGGAGAGCACACAGCAGACAAACCTTCACCTGAGCCATCCTCCCCAGGAGGACCCGCTGGGACCTCTGCCGGACAACTGGGAGATGGCCTACACCGAGAATGGAGAGGTCTACTTTATAGAGTAAGAAGCAAAGACCTCACTTCAGATTCATTCAGTGTCTCTATCCAGCTTCCCCATCTGTATGTCTCCTGATTATCTTCAGCCAACTAAAACTTCAAATGGTTGACTCATGCATTGATTAAACATTTGTAAATGCAGCCCTTTGTTTTTATAAAATATGTTATTTAATGCATTAATATCCATGTCTGAGTTGACGATAAAGAAAATCTAAAAACACCAACAATTGATGAAAAATGCTCTGCATATTATATTGTCTTCTAGAATAGTAACATAACCCTCCCGCAGTCCTGGAAGGGACGCACGGACTCTGTGTGTGCTACTGAGTTTTCCCCTGTCTCTTTCGTGGTTTTCCCACACGCCGGGCTGCAGGGAGCCCTCCACATCACATTTCCGACCACTGCCCTAGAGTTTTGGTCCTGCGGGGGTCTGAGCAACCCCGCGTGCAGTTCTTTCTGGCTCCCCTGACGTCTGCGTCGCTCTGTACTAGTGCTTAGCCAGGAGTGCATTTCAAAAAGTATTTATACACCTTAAACGTTTTTTATGGTTTGACATGTTAAAACCACAAACCTTAAAATATTCTAGAGATTTTATGTGATAGAACAACACAATGTATTGCATGATTTTGAAGTGGTAGGATAGTTCTTCAGGTGAAAGGCTGAAAAGTGTGGCATGTAATTGTATTTAGCCTCTCCCGAGTCAATACTTTGTAAGATCACCTTTCACTGACAATAAAGCCGCGAGTCTTTCAGGCTATGTCTCATCTTGCCACTTTTTGCCCATTCTTCTTTGCAAAATAAGATTCAAATAAAAGACATTAAGGTTTGTGTTTATAACAAGTGAAAATACGAATACATTTAAGGGGTATGAATACTTTTGCAAGGCATTACAGAATGTAGGCTTTCATTGCTTTGCAAAGCAGCACAGCTGGTGTGAAGAGCTGCATACTGATTAATTAATAATAACTGAAAACCGTTTAATTTATCATCAGTGCATAAATAAACTTTACATTTTGTTCAGCCACAACACAAAGACCACCTCTTGGCTAGACCCTCGGTGCCTGGACAAACCTCAGAAACCCCTGGAAGAATGTGAAGATGATGGTATGTGAGCTTAATTACCTATGAGATCTCAGTCATATGAACAGTCATATTCTTTGCATTTTTATTACATGGTTAGAAACAAAAGCAATAGAACCTCTGATTTGCCTTATTCCTAGTTTAGTACAGGAGTTTATTGGAAAGAAACAACTAAAAAATAAAAATAAGTAATGACATTTCACATCATGGTTCATTTTTATGTTAAAGATATGTGATTCAGATGGGAGGTTTCCACTGTAACCTTTAGGTGTCAGTGTTGGGCAACAGAAATTGGTGGAGATGCTCTGTGATGCTAATTTCTCAGGAAAACAAGCCTCAGTGCTTGAACGGTTTATGATTCAGATATTACTGGTCTCTAAAACCTGTTTTGCATGTGTTTATAAGAAATAAATGCACAGCTTTCAGTCACTTGAACAAGGGACATTTTTAGTTCCTGACATTATGTCAATATTGCCGCAGACAACAAGGAGATCCGGTCATATGGCGGGAACACGCCTTGTCATATTTTGTAAACAGTGATGATCACATGACGTTGATGGACTGGCTTTGATTATCTCTTGCCACCAAGTGGCCAGATGTTGACATTGTATCCAACTAACCCCTAGAGGTCTTTTTTTCCCCTTTCTCATGTCCATCCTTTCTCTTCAACGACAATCCAATCTGAGTAGAAGGGGTCCATACAGAAGAGCTGGATGATCTAGGTACGATATAATTTCTAACACCTCACTCCTGTTTTATACATTTGTTTTTCATTACTAGAGTTACATTGAATCGTCTGGTGTGCTTCAAGAGTTTCAAAGGACATGTGTATCTGTAAAGTTAATGGTCCACATCTACATAATCACAACCTCCACAGTACAACCATTGGCTCATTCAGAGTGACTGCTGTAGGCGAGAGGTGACTATTTCTCTGATCATCCAGAAATGTCACATTCTTCTCGCAGAGACTTGACATTTATCTAGCCTAGCCCCTCATATGTGGCTCTGATGTTGAACAAACACAGTCTGCATGTGGACTTTAACACATTTATCAACCATTGGACACAGACCTCAAACCAAAAAACACTCCCACCTCAGCAGGCTATCATTTCTTACAACCCACAGATCCTGAATAGATTCTTCTAATGATGTTTATTTTTAAACAACTCTCTGTGTGAGCCAGATGACAGCATCAGGCCTTGTTTTCCTAAAACCTATCAGCTCTCCAACAAGCATCCCAATCATGACAGTGAGTCCATTGTTCAGAAAAAAGGTTTCTGGACAGGATACCTTTTGTTATTAACTCGTTATGACTGATACAGTTTTCCCAGATGAGATATCTGATTTATGACTAACATGTTTAAACATTAGCAGTAGGTTTGCTACCATGTGATACTTTAATTTCATTAATCTCATATACATGTCATACATGTAGATGTTATCTAGCTAATTGTTAGGAAACCTTTTAGACCACATCATGCCTCCTATTGGTGCAGATCTCTAACTGAGAGAGTTGGAGTTTTTTTATCTTCCTTTTGGCCATCCTGCTTACCATATGAGTTAGCAAGATAAACTTTGGTCATCGTCCAGCCTTTTTCATCACCGTTGTTTTATATTTTTTACTTCTGGTTTTCTTTGCCTGACCCAAAGCATTATCAGTCGTTTTTAGAGTTGCATTAGAGTAAATGTTACATTAGAGAAAGTAGGACACCTGGAGACTGCAAAGCTGGTATGCTGAATGCAGTCTAATGTAGGTTGTCATACACATGGATAATACACCAGCAAAGACATTGTTCTTCTTTGCACCACAAGCTCACCCAAGAGGCTTCAGTCAATGTTGCATATCAGGAGAATGAGATGCAGTTGGGAATGTAATTCACCGAGCTCGGTTCCCTTTTGCTTTGGAAAGTAGGATGTGGGAAGGGGGACAGCGGGTGAGAGGGAAAACAAAGTCTAATGAGTGACACGTTTTTCTCTCTGCCTCTGTCATTTGTGTTTCCACACACTCAGATGTATCCAATACTTGTCAGATGCTAGCAGCCCCAGGCACTGTTTCTCTGTAATCACACACACACACAATCACAGACACACACACACCATTTCCTTACACACAGGTGTGCTGTCTGTAGCGAAACCAGTGCAGTGTGAAATCAAGTGGGTGATTAGAATTATGCGCAAGGTGAGGCGGGACCGCAATCCATTTGACGTTCCAGTTCAAAACATTTGAATAAAATAATTCACAGCCACCACAGCTTTTCAAGATTTCTGGTGTGAGTGTATTTTTAGCCTCCTTTACTCTGATAATCCTAATTAAAATCCACTGCAACTAATGACCTGAGAAATAACCATAACAATAAACAGAGTCTGCGTACGTGCAATTGTATCTCAATATAAATCCAGATGTTCTGTGAAGGCCTCAGAGGGTTGTTAGAGAACATTCATGGACAAACAGCATCAGGAAGACCAAGGAATACAGCAGACAGGTCAGGGAGAAAGTTCTGCTGAAAATGGAAGGAGTATAGTTTAGTATAGTATATTGCTAGAAGTCATGCAGGGGACACAGCAAACGTGTGGAACAAGGTGCTCTGGTCAGATGAGAGTAGAATTTTTTTCAATATGTGATGTGAAGACCCTGAATACACCATTTTCCCAGTGAAACATGGTAATGGCAGCATCATGCTGTGGGGTTGGAGAGGATTTCTAAATAGGAAGGTTTATGGAGATGAATGCTGGACGAAAACTGTTGTGTGCACCTGTTATATTGAGACTGTGTTGGAGGCATATCTTCCAGCAGAACAACTACCCTAAACATTCAGAAAGACCTAATAAATATGATTGATGTTGGTCAAAGGATATAATGGCCCAGTCAAAGTCCAGAACTAAATCCAGTTGAGAATCTGTGGCAAGAATTGAAAATTGATTTTCACAGCAGCTGTCCTTCCAATCTGACTACGCTTAAACTATTTTAGAATAATGGACAAACATTTTAGTCGCTAAATTTGCAATTCTAGTAGAAACACACTTTAAAAAACTTTCAGTTGTCGTAGCAGCAAAGGCTTATGGTTGTAACATCTCAAAATGTAAAAGTTTAAGGGATATAAATATTTTAGCAAGACACTAAATTCTCCTGTTAATGGCTTCACTCCCTACTCCCACTACTACAGTAGAGGTCCTCCAAATTTAACAGCAGTGAGTCATTTCAAGTTAGATGGTTGACTGTAATTAATGCCCACTTGCAAACAGGAGCAAGTAGCACAAGGCAAAATTATTGGACAATCTGTTTTTGGAGCCATTTAGAGGCCTCTGAAATTAGCCTGACAATTATGAGTGCAGCTGTGATCAGGCTGTAAAACACAAACAAAATGTCCTGTCAGAGAAAATTGTTACACCTATCGCAAAGAGACTGACATTTATAACATTGCTCAGAGTGTTTGTCATTTAGTGGGATAAAAGAAAATGAAAAAAGGTAATTTATTAAGCAGTCAGCCACACACACACAACAAACTCGAATCTTTTCAATTTCCCTTCCACTCCTTTTATGTCTCCGCCTGCCTCCTTTACCTCCTCGTCTTTTGTTTTATCCTTTCCCACTTTCTGTCCTGCTTGGCTCTCCCTCTCTTTGACCCTACCCGCTGTTTTCTTCCTCCTTTATCTCCCTTCCGTCGCCGGCCTTTCATACCTCTCTGCCCATGGGGTCCAGCTGTGTTCTTATCGGATGTGTGGAAATGTCAGCAGTGAGAGGTGACAGAGGTGGGGGACAGAAGGACAACCTGTAAAATCTGAGTCTTTCCCATCCTGGAGGGGGTCTAACAGATTTCAAATGATTCAATTTCAATTATAGGTCCATCTCAAAATGTTTGAGTAACAGGGAAACATACATTTATTTCGGTAATCCCCGTGTATCATATAGAGTCATCACACACAGTTGATTTCAGTAGTAGCTATGGATTACCAATTGATACAGCTTTTTAGGACTCTGAACAAAAACCTAGTTTTGTCAGAATTGAAGTGTAAACACTTACCTGCCAGGCAGGACTTTATGTCTTTTAGACAAGCTGGTAGGACAAGCAGCTTATCAGAGAAATCCGGGGTCATGGCCAAATGAAGCGAGGTGTCATCAGCCTTTGTTTCGTCATGATGTCACCCAACAATGATGATTCAGTGCAAGCCTTCCTCCAACTTTGTCTTGTTGTTCTCATCCGTCTGGTCTTCTCTCTGTTTTGTCTTTCTAGAACTTCCTCCAGGATGGGAGAAAATCGATGATCCAGTCTATGGGGTCTACTATGTTGAGTAAGTCGCATGTATTATAAAATAGAAGCACACTTCAGTGCAATGACAGATGTTGCAAACAGATGCACATGAAAAGAAACACATTGCAGGAATAGTCTCCACCAATTTTTCTTCTGGCATACAAAAGGCAAGTCTTCCCATTTTTAGTCCAACAAGCGAAACTTTTGACCTCACTGTAAATCTGAGCCTACAGTTTTGTTCCATCAATCCCAAACGCATTGTGCCTCAGCTATTTTGCTCTGATGTGTTATGGCAAATGTAGGCCTTTTTGTTTGTGCCATTACCATTTGGGAAAATAAGCAACAATTGGGTTTCTGTCTGGGTGTGTGTTTGTGTGTGTGTGCATCTCATTCATTTCAGACTGCGTGAAGCCGCCGGCCCTCAGCATTAATACAAATATGTTCCATGTGTATTTGATGTTGTTCAAAGCCGCACCTGGGGGCTCGACGATGTGGCTTTTTTTTGTACTGCTTTGTCAATGCAATATATTTTCTCATATACATTATGCACAATAGCTCTCATTTGCCTCATAATAAAGTGCTTTCGGCTGCTGGGCTTCTCCGTGCTCGTTGATGTGAAAGATGGTCTGTGAATTAAGCCATCAGAAAAGGCTTTACAGTGAAGAAACAAAGTATTCAACTCAACTGATTTTTCCCTTGAATTTCAATGGCGCTAATGACAACTTCTCACCAGATGTCAGTAACGACTCAAATAATCCACAAAAACAAAGAAAGCATAACAAATCTGTCCATAAATTAAACCATGAAGGTGGAATGACAGACGGAGCAAACCTAATGGAATTATTTTAGAATACTTGGTTGAAAAGCATTTCTTTGTAATGACAGCTTAAATTTGTCTCCTGCATGGTGAAACCAGTCGCATGCATTGCTCAGGTGTAATTTCTATCCATTCTTCCACACAAACTGTCTTCAAATCTAGAAGGTTCTGGGGACCTCTTTAGTACTGTCTTTTGTTCAGTTCTTTCCAAGGATTTTCAATTGAGATCAAGTTTGGGTGAATTGACTGGGTCCTTTCTCTGAAACCAGGTACAATGTGTGTTTGGGGTCATTGTCTTTCCCAAAAATCCAGCTCCTCTCATCTTCAAAGTCTGATCAAGAATGTCCTTATACATTTCCCTGTTCATACCTCCTTCAGTTAAATGAAGGCAGCTGGTACCAAAACAGCCCCACACTAGGATTGTAACTTCTTAATTTCACTGTTTGATGTATGAGGGTGAAAATGGTGTGTGTAGGGACATCTACAGAGTTCAGTTTTGGACTTATCTGAGCAGATTTTATACTCCAATGTTTTTTAAACTTTCTGCTAAATGTTCTGCTTAAACCTTAAACAAGCTTCAGCTTTACTGCTTAAGACTCCACTGCTTTTTCTTCAGCAGTGGAGTGTTGTGCAGTGAGTGTATATAGAAGCCATTGAAGTTCAGTGCAATAAAACGTACTTGCTAATTCCAGTTCTTTATATAGCACTTTGGCTTTTGCACAACTCTTGAGATTATTTGGTTTACTTTCCTGTTAGAAATCTTGCAAGGAGCACCTGGTTGTGGCTTCTTCTGGGCCACCATGTAATGAGAAACCTTTTTGTAAGCAGTTAGTACCAGATCACCTGATATTAATTTGCATTGATAGGGGGCAGGATTACTCTCTAAACCCTGACAGATTTCAGATAATTTCTTTGCCTTCTCTGCATGATGCATGTCCTTTTCTTCATGTGTTCAATACTTATTGCTATACTAACTTTGGTTGTTACAAGGGCTGCATGATATCAGGACAACATATAATTGCGATACGGTTGCTGAATATATTGACGATTTTAATTAGAATTTTTTTATTCTTCACATGTAGTGATCAAGGGAAATTAAAGTTTATTTAACAGGCAAGATATTTTATACAGCATACAGAATTTGCATGATTGGCACTTGAAAGACAATCTAACCTATCCTTTATGTCATGTCATGTCATTTCATGTCATGTCATGCGATATTGCACACTTCGATGTTATGATCGTGGTTTGATATATTGTGCAACTCTCGTTTTTACCAGTATCTGGTGGGAACTTTGTCAGTTTATCCATTGGAAATATATTTACTGAGAAAAATGCATGTATTCATGACTAATTTTTTCTGCTAGATATGTAGAGATTTGTTGGTGTTATTTGGTCACGTATATGTCAATAGAGGACTTTTTTTATTGACTACAGGTGCATGTGTCCAATGCATTTATTTATTAATCCAAATCTTATCACCTTGTCTCCCCCCTGCCTTCCTTCTTTGGCCCTACGTGACTCTATTCTCTATCCTCTTTATGTTTCACCCCACCATCCCCCTACTGTGCTCTGCATACCTGCCAATTTTTCCCTGTTTCTTTTTCCCTTAAATTCATTTCTCCTGCTTTCCTTATTTCTCCTCTCTCCCCTTATTAATCCACAGTCATATCAACAGGAAGACCCAGTATGAAAACCCAGTGCTGGAGGCTAAGAGGCGCAGGCAGCTAGAACAGCAGCCTGCCCAGCAGCCTCAGCCTCAAAGCCAGCAGCCACCTGAAGGTGAGCGCTACATCCGAGGTTCGTTCACAAGCCCCCACCAAGGGCGTCATTTTCTTTCTTTCTCTTCACATTGGTGCCTGCGTTGTCTGTGTCTGACTGTTTGCACCAGTTACTTCTATTCTACTCTGTGATCCTGCTTGCTACTGCCTTATGATTTGCTAAGTGCCCTTCCATAAAGGCATAACTATTATTTGCGGCTGTACGGCTCAGCCTTTTATTTACGTTAATTTCTGATTTCTCTGCCGCATTTGTCTTGTTTGTTGCATTAACTTTCTTCTAGTGTGAAAACAAGTTTGTTTGAGTTCTGCTTAAATAATAATCTTTACAAATAGTTTGGTTTTTAATTTGTCACTAAGTAGCTCTTTGATAAAAGATTCTTATCAAAGGAAGCTACCAAACTCGGCTAATATGTAGGCTGTTTCTGATTTCCGAGTCTGCGCTTATACACTCATAGGGAACTCCACTGAGGAATTTATTGTAAATGCAGGTCAGGTCAGGTCACAAGAGAATTCATAAATCACACCCCACCTTGTGCTCATCCAGCGGAAAATATTAGATTCACCTCAATTACCTGCTGACTTTTTCCCTAGATCTGAAAGAAGAGTTTTACTAATTTTGTAGCCCCTTGTTGCATTGATTCTATCTCTCCACTGAGAATAAATATCAAGATTTCAATCTGGTGTTTCCAGTGCTAAAATAACAAGGTAATAAATCATTTACAGCCACTAAATTAAATTCAACACAAACCTTGTAGGACCTGCTCAAATGGCTACTGGTCTTTTTGGCCTCTTTGCAGTTTGTACCCACAAATTAAAATTTTCTTTCTCCCTACATCCATCTCGTACCTGTCATTTCAGCTTTCTTGGTAGCTAAGTATTTTCATTAATTGTAGAGATAAATAGTCATAAAAATGTTTAAATGTCACTGGTATTACAACTACATTATTTTCTAAAGACTTTATAGAAGCAATATAACTCTTAGCAACCTCATTCTTAAAAGCATTATCTACTGGAGTCATAAAACCACATTCCCTTGTATGAGACTATGAGTACAATCTAGAGAGGGATATCAAAGGTCTACTGGGTGGGTATAAATTGATGCATGGTTATTATGAAAGGCTCAGTTTTATGTTTACAAAAGCACAAAACCAGAATAAGGAAAAAGGTAGGAAATGGCGATAGGGTGAAATGGCCAGCGCCCAGTCAAGCTGCGCTTCGTTTTGAGCTTTTTAACTCTTTCCAATAACTTTCTGCGTCGCATTTTCTCAGCTTCACAAGAGCCAGATTTTGTCCTGTAGCCTATAGCCTTGGTTCACTCTACAAACAGGATCGCTCTCCTCCTGTTTTTACCTCCATCTAGAGAATATGTGATTTTTGCTGTTGCAGAGTGGATAGAGGACTCGGCATTGGCAGGCGCCCCACTGGCCACCTACACTGCCAACCACGAGACCTACAGGGACCCTCAAACAGGTCCCCCTATTCCCAACGCCATGGGACAAAAACGTAAGTTCTGTTTCTGTAGAAATTAAAAGGTGCCCTCATTATCTACTTCCAGTCTCTGTTACCCTGAACAATCCTATCATGTGCTAAACAAGAGTCAGTTCCTAATGTCATTTTTCTGCCAGAGCCTGAGGCCGTGTTTCAGCTTTCACGATGAAAGGCCAGTTATGAATTGACACTCTAAAGCAATTTAATATATTCTTAATCAATACACAGAGACATTATCATATTAATATTGTGCAGTGGATTGCAGTTTGTACGAGTGAGCACTCGAGTCAGCGTTAAGATTGTAAGAGGTCTGTGCCCGGTACAGTTTTGTAATGTTCCATGTTCAAATCAAATAATGGCCTGATTTCACTCATCATTTAGTGATGCACACCTCCAGCTGCAGCGGGTTTCCTTCTCTTCACTGCCAGCTTCTTTCATGCCAGCCTCCCACTAGCAGCTTGTCTAATTAGCCCAGTCATGGCTTAGAATTAACCGCCCCATTCTGGAGCTCCCTTTTACTCTCTGTAGCCTCTCTGTCGGGTGTCTCTTTCCTATGTCGATCTTCGTTTTATGGCTCCCTGTCTCGCTGGGGTTTTCTCCTATCTTTTCTCTGTCTCTGCAAACATCTGGAAGTAGTTGCCCTGGTCGGATGAGACAAAAACCTGACACTTTTTTTTTGGCTACAATCAAATTTTGTATATGGTGTAAAACCAGCATTGCATGTCACTAAAAACACAACATATCCATAGTAAAATGTGGTGGTGGCAGTATCATGCTCTGGAGATTCCTTTCATCAGCAGAGATAGGGAAACAGGTCAGAGATGACGGGGAGATAGCTTGAGTTAAATAACTTCCAGCAGGATAACCCTAAGCATACAGTAACATAAAGCAACCTTCTTCCAGTTCCAGCTGTTGGCTGTGCACAGCAAAAGGTGGGGGAGGTGTATGGCACACATAGTTGATACTTTCCCTGCCACCCTATTAAAATGACTTGGCATTATCATCTCTTAGCCAACTTTACAATAGGACTCTAAGACTTTTTTGCTACATAAACTTATCTGCTGGATGGCACCCTTACAAGGCAGAGTTATTCTGCTGTTTTAATATTGCAAGATCCCAGCCACGGGTTGTCATGACTGTGTTACTTGGATCAGGCCTACATTCAGAGAGAAATTTCATCAGACAAAACAAACAAGATGCAGGAAAACAGCTTGGATTCTCTCCATAATTCACACCGCCATAATGCTTGACCAAAAAGGAAGCATTGACTGTAGGCAGAAGGCATGATGAGAAGCTTTGGCACAGCTTAATCAAAAAGGATGTATTTAAAGCCACGTGTTTGCATTGGCAATGTCCCAAATGGTAGCCAGCTTTACGGGTCATTGTGTTTGGCCATTGCACAATAACTTATGTAAGTCCTATATTAATTTCTGCTTTCACATAAGTGTAATTAAAGCAAAATTATCCATCTTTGTGTTCAGGTGGGAAGCCTTTCTTTACTAGGAACCGTTCAGAACTGAATGGGACCTTCATCAATACCAAACTGAAGAAGAGCCGTCGAGGGTTTGGTTTCACCGTTGTTGGAGGGGACGAGCCAGATGAGTTCTTGCAGATAAAAAGTTTGGTTCTGGATGGACCTGCAGCCCTTGATGGCAAGATGGAGACAGGTTGGTGCTGCAGCATTAATTGTTTGTAAAGAGGGAATACTAGTTCAGTTCAGTCACTGAAAACCTTCTTTTTCTCCACGTGAAAGGTGACGTGATCGTGAGTGTAAACGACACCTGTGTGCTGGGCTACACGCACGCCCAAGTTGTGAAGATCTTTCAGTCCATCCCGATCGGTTCCATGGTTAACTTGGAGCTATGCCGTGGCTACCCATTGCCTTTCGACCCCGACGACCCAAACACCAGCTTGGTAACCTCAGTGGCCATCCTCGACAACAAAGATCCCATTATCGTCAATGGCCAGGAGGTCACCAGCAGCTACGACTCACCATCCAGCCACGGCAGTCAGAGCACCAACAACGGCCCCACAAACGGTGGGCCACCTCTCAATGGCTACCCGCGACCTCACAGCCCCTCCACTGATGTGGCCTCCGATACCTCCTCCCAGCTCGGCTACTCCAGCGATGTGGTGACCCTGGCCTCAGCCATCGCAACGCAACCTGAACTCATCACTGTACACATGGAGAAGGGAGACAAGGGCTTTGGCTTCACCATCGCAGACAGCCTCGGTGGTGGAGGGCAGAGGGTGAAGCAGATCGTAGACTACCCTCGCTGCCGTGGCCTCAGAGAGGGGGACATCATCGTTGAGGTGAACAAGAGGAATGTGCAGAGCATGTCTCACAACCAAGTTGTGGACATGCTCAGCAAGTTACCAAAAGGCAGTGAGGTCACCATGCTGGTGCAGAGAGGTGAGCAAAGGCCCGATCTTTCTTTTTATGCACTTGGTCTGTGAGTAAGCTTGGCCACTATGTTGTAACTCATCAGCACAGATGGAAGCTGCAGTTGAGATCTGTGGCAGCTCTGATTTATGTGCCCATGTTGAAGCACTGCAAAAAACAACAAACCTTTGCCATGAATCTGCTCGATGCTATTGACGAAAATAATAGCCTTCTGCCTTACAGGCTGTTTTCACTCACAGAGCTCCTTTATCGACACGCATTTATTTATTCATGCAAATAGACGGTGGCGGAATAAAAAAAAGAGATTGGATTGTGAACAAGGCAAAATACAGCACAATGATTATGGTAAGGAGGTGGGGAAGAGTAGAAGAAGAAGGAAGTTCAAATTACATTTCAGGAAATGGATGATCATGGAGCAGGAGGAGGTGTTTATACCTAATGGCACTTACAAGTAGAACGCACAGTATTCATGCCCCTCAATTTTTTGTCACATTAAAACTACAAATGGCAATATTTTATATTTGGATTTTATTTAGTGACTGGCCAACACAAACTGGTGCATATTGGTGAATTTCGGAGAAAAATGATAAATGGTTTCCAAATTTTATTACTAGGAAAATCCTGAGGGTGGTGTGCCTTTGTATTCAGCTTTGTAGCACAATCTATCACTGTAATCATAGCTGCAGGTCTTTTGGGTTAGGGGGTGTCTGTGAGCAGCAATTGTCAAGACTTGCTACAGATTTTCAATTGGATTTAGGTCTGCACTTTGACTGGGCCATTCTAGCACATGGGAAATGTTCTGATCCTAGCTATCCCACTGTAGCACTGACTGTATGTTTAGGGTCGTTATCATGCTGGAATGCTGAAGGTCAATCCCCGTCTCAAGACTTGTTCAACCTTGAACAGGTTTTCTTTTAGGATTAACCTGCATTTAAACTCCATCATGCCCCCATCCACTCTGAGCACCTTCCCTGTCTCTGCTGAAGAACAATCTTCCCACAACATAATACTGCCACCACATATGTCACCATGGGGTTAAATATAGTGGTGGCATATAATCATTTTGGATTTTGGTCAGAAAGTTTGATTTTGGTCTCATCTAGCTTGAGCAGCTTCTTCCACACATTTACCATTTCCCCTACATGGCTAGAGACAAACTGCAAACAGGACTTCTTCTGGCTTTCTTCTCGCCAACATTCCATAAAGCCAAGGCCAGATTTGCAGCGTTTTTGACTACGGCAATTGCTGTCCTGAGCTGAGGATCTCTTCAGCTCTTCCAAAGTTACCATGGCCTACTTGGCTGATTGTCTGATTAATCTCTCCCTTTCCTGACTTATCAGTTTAGGTGGGCGGTCATGTCTTGGTAGATTTGCAGTCGTGCCATTCTCTTTTAGTTTTCAGATTATAGACTGACCAGATCTCTTGGAGATGTTCAAAGTTTGGGGTCTTGTTTTTATACCGAACAATGCTTTGAACTTCTCCACAAGAAGTTGGTGTCAGAGAAGGGGTGTCAGAATAAAGGGAACTGACTTCTTAATGTAAATCTCTTTTTCTTCCACTTCACTTTTGTATATACTTTGTTCGTCATAAAATACGATAATGATAAGATATGTCTGTTGTTTCAATGTGACGAAATGTGAAAAGGTTTTTAAAAAGTCTGGATTTTTTTGCAAGGCACTGTGGCTGACCTGAAATGAAAAAAAGTAATGTAAAAAGAAGAAAGGTTAAAAGCATAAAGAGGGATGAAAAGACTCGGAAACGCAGTGATGTTTCAGGTCAAAGAGTCTGAGTATCCTCCCGTATTGTTCTAACTCTGTCTCACACCAACCTTATCTGTCTGCCCAGATGCCCTCTGCTTCATCCCTGACGCTTTGTTTGCTGGTTGATGACCTGTCTAGTTTATTTTGAGCTTTCAGTGTTCCCGTGTTAGAGCAAATGGCTTTGAAGATGCAGCCAATTGTGCTGTTTTTTTGTCTTTTCTTTCCACCTACTAGGCTTCACTTTGAGCTGGAGTATATGACATTTTGCCCTTGACAAAAATGTTCTTCTTCAGTCAATGTCAGTTCTTTAAAAACAGTGCAGCAGCATGTGAAGGATTCTGTTCAAGCTGCACCGCTCACAGCTTTTGTTACGGCCACTGATTGACAATCATTGTTGTGCAGGAACACTAAATGGAAACAAAGCAGCTGTGAACAAAGGATGAAAGTGCAATAACTGAATTTCAGTATTTCCCATCTGGTCCCTCTCAGACTTACTGCTCAGTGATACAAGTAATGGCGCCGTTTTCCCGGTCAGACTGTCCTCAACTTGCCTTTTAGCTTATTAATTCAAGGAACAAGACCAGTTTTTCAGTGTGTGGGAGTATATCGGTGTAGTTTATAAACTCTGCAAGGTTAGGTGGGTAAAACTGTCATCAGGTGAAATCTCACAATAAGCCTCTGCCTTTTCGTTTCAATCTCTCCATGTTGTACTCTGTTTTACCCTGTATCTACATCACATCTTCCATTTAGCCACTTATTCATCGTCTGGCCTCTTGATGCATGACCAAGAAAGAATAAAATAGTAGACCTAACCGGTTTTCTTCTCACTGCATTTGTTAATGAGCAGCATGTCTCTGTCTTGATAAAGAACACAAACCCAGAAAGTCATACAATCTCACCTTGTTAAGGGGTTTCAGGGGTGGCTGTAAAACAGGTTGGGTCTTTCTTTATGTTGGAACTGTCCTTTATGGACATAGAGTGGTTTTAGCTAAAAGAATATCAGAGTTTAAAAGACACATAGAAAAATGACACGCAGTTGGAGCAGCAGTCTTAAAAGCCGTTTAATGTGAGTCTTCAACCCTATTTAGTGTTATTGAGGGCCAAGAGGAGAACCAAAACAAGACATAAAGAGCAAACATGTTTGCTTGTTTGGCGTCAGTCAGATTAATAAGAGAACAACAGTCTGCAGACTGCACTTGTCTCATTTGCACAGTTAAACACCAAGTCCTGGTGATGAAGTGCAAGATTCCCCCGAACAAGCAGTAATGAGCGAGACATAATAACTAGAACACTTCAGAGTCTCCATCTTCCTCATACAGCCGTTGCATATGTGCCTTGGTTAAAATGCATTATCTTCCTTTACTTCTGATTCAGTAGGATATTCATCATATACGGTAATTATTTGACATGTTTGGGTCACCCTTAGAGGATTAAACATTCATCCCCAGTTGGTTAGTTTATCCTTTAAATGCGGAAAAATAAATAAAATAAGACATTGCAGCAGAAGTGAAGTACTCTGTCCTGAAGCAGTTTGAAACTTCAAATTTTACACCATTTATCTTAGTACACTGTACAAAACAGGGCCACATTTTAAGTGACACATACTTTAAAGACTTGACTGGACTTGATTTTCTACAAACAGGGTTTGATATCTTCATATTTAGCCTCATGTAAAGAAGTTATCAATACACCAATGGAAATGACAAGATATGAAACGGCGTGAGACTTTAGTTTTTCCTCAACCTGGAACAGGTTTTATTCAATTCAATTCAATTCAATTCAGTTTTATTTATATAGCACCAATTCACAACACATGTTGTCTTAACGCACTTCACAAAAGTCAGGGACATACAGGGGTTGGACAATGAAACTGAAACACCTGTCATTTTAGTGTGGGAGGTTTCATGGCTAAATTGGACCAGCCTGGTAGCCAGTCTTCATTGATTGCACATTGCACCAGTAAGAGCAGAGTGTGAAGGTTCAATTAGCAGGGTAAGAGCACAGTTTTGCTCAAAATATTGAAATGCACACAACATTATGGGTGACATACCAGAGTTCAAAAGAGGACAAATTGTTGGTGCACGTCTTGCTGGCGCATCTGTGACCAAGACAGCAAGTCTTTGTGATGTATCAAGAGCCACGGTATCCAGGGTAATGTCAGCATACCACCAAGAAGGACGAACCACATCCACAGGATTAACTGTGGACGCAAGGAAGCTGTCTGAAAGGAATGTTCGGGTGCTAACCCGGATTGTATCCAAAAAACATAAAACCACGGCTGCCCAAATCACGGCAGAATTAAATGTGCACCTCAACTCTCCTGTTTCCACCAGAACTGTCCGTCGGGAGCTCCACAGGGTCAATATACACGGCCGGGCTGCTATAGCCAAACCTTCGGTCACTCATGCCAATGCCAAACATCGGTTTCAATGGTGCAAGGAGCGCAAATCTTGGGCTGTGGACAATGTGAAACATGTATTGTTCTCTGATGAGTCCACCTTTACTGTTTTCCCCACATCCGGGAGAGTTACGGTGTGGAGAAGCCCCAAAGAAGCGTACCACCCAGACTGTTGCATGCCCAGAGTGAAGCATGGGGGTGGATCAGTGATGGTTTGGGGTGCTATATCATGGCATTCCCTTGGCCCAATACTTGTGCTAGATGGGCGCGTCACTGCCAAGGACTACCGAACCATTCTTGAGGACCATGTGCATCCAATGGTTCAAACATTGTATCCGGAAGGCAGTGCCGTGTATCAGGATGACAATGCACCAATACACACAGCAAGACTGGTGAAAGATTGGTTTGATGAACATGAAAGTGAAGTTGAACATCTCCCATGGCCTGCACAGTCACCAGATCTAAATATTATTGAGCCACTTTGGGGTGTTTTGGAGGAGCGTATCACGTAGTGACCTGGCCACTATCCTGCAAGAAGAATGGCTTAAAATCCCTCTGACCACTGTGCAGGACTTGTATATGTCATTCCCAAGACGAATTGACGCTGTATTGGCCGCAAAAGGAGGCCCTACACCATACTAATAAATGATTGTGGTCTAAAACCAGGTGTTTCAGTTTCATTGTCCAACCCCTGTACATTCCAATTAATCCTAATCATTGAACAGTGCAGTCAGATTCAGTTATTTATTCAAATTGGATAAAAAGTTTTTTCTATCTAAGGAAAACCCAGCAGATTGCATCCAGTCAGTGTCTTGCACATTCCCCTCCTCCTGGATGAGCATGTAAGACAGTGGACAGTCACTGGCGTTGACTTTGCGCAATCCCTCATACTTAGCATCATGTACAACAGTGGAGAGGAAAAACTCCCTTTTAAAGGAGAAACTCCAAAAAACCGGGCTCAGTGGAGGGCCATCTCCAAAACCCCGACGGGGGGTTAAAAAAACAAGCAGAGACCAAAGAGAACAAAGAGCACTGTTTCCAGGAGCCCTTTCTAGGAAGGAAAAGGAAAATGTTAATGGATTTAGCTCCTTTAGTCTTTCCCCTAAAAAAAGGAAAAAAAACTCTGAGCCAGTTTTCAAAGAGGTCTGAAAGGGGCACATGATTAGTTACAGTAAAAGCTATCAATTCCCATGTCTGGAGAGAGAAGGGTTTAAACCTAAAAGACAGGGCCTGGGGATTATCGGTAGGGGGTGAGCATTAATTTTGTTCCCCGAGAAGCTGGGCATGCCCCTCCAAAAAGGTGTCACATGTAACCAGAGTCGGGCCCAGGTGTCTTCTAGGAAGAGAAAAAAGAGAAACAAAGTTAAAAACTGAAATAACACAAATATGCAAAGTTTTAAGAATATGTGAGAAAATAGCGGGGGGAAAAATGGGCATTATTCCCCCCAGCACCTAAGCCTATAGCAGCATAACTACAGAGATAGTTTCAGTTCAGATTATTTAGTTATATACATTTAAGCTCAAAATTGTTTTTAACGTCTGACAGATTCAGATTTAAAGTAATATTAAGTTGAATTTGCCAACATAGACGCAATATTAACGTTGCCGAGTTGCCGAGCTAGAGTTCCAACACAGAGAATCTGTGAGGGCAGCTAAAGATTAGGGTGATGGCAAAGAGGCTTTCCAACCTCAAAGATTTAGTTAATCACCAAACGGTACATTTTTAAAATACCAGTGGAAACTTGCAATGAGCAGGTAAACAAATATAAGAAGGGTTTGTTTGCTGTAAGGCCAATTTATACTTTTTACACTGATTACTGACAAGTGTATAGATGACTTGTGACATGCCATTTTTTAAATAAAATATACATAAAACAATTTTATTTTTCAAAACTGATCTTTTTTTGAGAGCTGCCTATCTCATTTCCAATTAGAAACAAATGTCTTGGTTGACTGAAAATAATAAAAAATCTAAAATCTGCCAGGGGTATAAATAATTTTGCGCTTCACTTTATATAAACCTACTCCCAAATCGGTTTCCTTTACTTTGCTGCAGTTTTCACATGGCTCTGCTATTGGCTGTCCACTATATTAAAAAACTGCAACTGTAACTCTTTTTGAAACTTTTTTTTCCTTTGTTTATGGAAACTTGAGCAGTATTTTCAAACCCGGGAAAGGGTGTAAAAAAGCTAGGGCGGGCTCGTTTTTTATTTATTTTTTGAAATTACACATCTTAGTTTGCCTTGAATACGCAGATAATGCATCAGACTGAGGCTTGGTCCGTTTGTACCATATGTTTGTGTGCAGTCCAGACATGGTCCAATGAACATAGATATATTAATGCCAGTAGGACAGATTAAGGAGTCTAAATGACCTGAACATCAGAGATCGTTGGTTGTTTATGATTATTTCTGTGTAATTTAGTCGACAAAAAAAAAGATATCTTTCATTAGAGTTATGTTATGTTATATGTGTTATAATATTTTATGGGAATGGATGAATTTTCAAGTAAAAAGAACCAAACTCAAACCCCCCCCGGAACTCCAAACTTTTCCCTGACATCCACTTTCTTTTTTTGTATAACCCCGTCATCTTTTTTTAAGTCAGATTTCACATAGCACACTCACACTTCTTCATCCACATTATATTCATGTTTTTAAAAAAGGTTTCCATGCAGCCCCCCCCTAAAGAACATCACGGGACTTTTTTCGTAAAAAGGCTCCCCTTAATTACTTCCTGCTCCAGTCCTCGGGGCCCTGTTTTCCCTCTCTCCAAATCCCTCCACCAGCAGCAGCAGAGCACACTGGCCTCTAATTGGGGGGCCCTGATGTCAGTTTGGGCTTATCCCCCCACCCCCCCACCCTTGTTTTTTTTCCGGTTTCCCCCCCCTCTCACTCTCTTTTCATTTCAGCCCAAAACCTTTTTTTCCCCCCAGAGTCGTGCTCATTGTTCCTGTAAAAACCATTTTTGGTGGCCCCACGTCACCCTGCCCAAACAGATTAACCAGATGACCCAATTTGGGCGTTTTTTTTGGGTGGTTTCAGCCCACCCTTTTCCTCTCCATCCCCCTATTTTTTTTTGTTCACCACCCACCCCCACCCCCCACCACCTCCCCCCATTTCGCTGCCTAATGAAATTCACACCTGCTCACCCACATGAAAATGGGAGCCAATCCCTGAGGCCCGGGTTAACCCCGGTTTAAAACCCCGCCCTGTGGGGCCCCCTCGCCCCTCTCTCCTGCTTTTTTACCCCCCCCGGTATGAGATCATCTGCTCAAGTTAACTTGTGTAAAAAATTTGGGTGCGATTTAACCTACCCCACATCTTTTTCGGGCACATTTTTTTTTTTTCTTAAGGTTTTTTTGCCCCTTTTTTGGGCTCATTTTAAAACGCCTAAGCAACCCCTTTTTTAAACCCAAGAGCTAAATTTTTACTTTTAACCTTTCAAAGCAACAACTTTCAAATTATTCTCAGACATGTTCTCTTATTCAGTTGTCAGTGAAAAAAAAAAAACCTCGTGCTTTCCCAGTTTTCCCTTTTACTGCAAAATAAATCTGAGTAAAATACTGTAGGAAGCAGTTTAAAACTCTTTTAAAATGTTTTGTTTAAAAATCGTCATGTTTCTCTAAGACCCAGCTGCTATGGAAAGGGGTTTTTTCCCTTCCCTTAGTGTTAAAGGGGGGATGAAACCCCCGAAAAAGAGCTCTTGGGCCAAATTTCTGAACTCAGATTTGTTTTATAAATCTTTAATCTGCCCATCCTGATTTTAGCCATTTTAATTAACAGCTTTAAAAATATATTCTTTTCAGCTTTGAGCAGTTATTAGGTATTTATAGTAGGAGTAGATGTGACATCACACTGTGTATGAGAAAGCAGGCACTGTAAAACAGGCTTTTACTGAAGTTAAAACGGAAAACCTTATTTGAAGTTAACATTTTGAAGTGAGTTCGGCATCTTTTTTTAGTTTTGGCAAAGGGGTTTAAAACCTTTTTCACTTACCAAAAACCCGTTCATTGGGTTTTTTAAGTCGGGTATTTTAGGATTTTAAAATTAAGAAATTCCTGTGACATTCAGGGGAAGTTTGGGAAAAAACAGTGAAATAGATAAATTTTTCTTTTTCCAAACATCAATATTGAAATATTTATTTGTCATAGGCAGACATCAATGTGATATTTGCAATTTAAACATTCACACAGTGTGGAAGTATGTTTACCTAATATTGTTTCTTTTTTTTCTTTTTTTTTTTAAACCCATAGAGATTACGTGCTAAAACTGACATTTCAGGAGTAAAACATTCTGAAAATTTCTGTAAATTTACTGAAAACTGAAGTATGTATTGACATTCATAAAAACTGCAAAAGATATGTTGAAAAATAATATTTCTATGTCCCCTCCCATAATAAACGCTTTTTTTTTGGGGCAAGGCCACAGTGGAAAATTAAAAAGAAGGGGGTCAAGGTTTACTGCTTAAATGTAATATTTTAGTTTTCTTTTGCAATTTCTAATATTTTCAGAAAATGTTAAATAAAAATGTTACAGTTTATTATTACTACTACTTCTTTTTCTTTCGTCTTTTCCCTTTCAGGGGTCGCCACAGTGAGTCATCTGTCTCCATCTGACACTTAGTACCACATACATACAGGAACTAGTGTTCAGCCAATGGTCTGCCTTTAATAACAACCACAGTTGCTCATGTGGTTCTTTGTGAAAGATAATTGCCCACCCCCGACTTTACAAACAGTGGAGTACTCAATATTAGACGGCTTGCTCATAAAGTTGTGTAAAAGTAACCAAGTCTGACCTGCCAGCATTTCTGTCAGTGTTACTGTAAGTCACCTGAGGTGTAATAGGAGAACACCTACTGGTGCCTGTGTGAAAGGGGCCTTTAATTTCTGAGTGTTATGCTGGGAAACTTTTATACAGCAACATATCAAGATACAGTTGTTTTAGGATCCTCGTGCTACTGAGATATACAGTATATTTATATATATTTCTTTCAAAACTATGCAGGAATGATTTATTACTTCAGCCAGCTCTGTATTTTGTGATACATTGCTCTTTCATTTGTTTAATTACTCTTCACTAATGGGTTCATTTTCACCCCCCCATCTTCTCTCACCCCCACTGATGTGCTGCACGTGCACATAATTCATTTTGGCCCAGACGTCGTTCCATTGTTAGGACTGCTGGTTTCCTCTCTGTTGTTCCTGTTAAAAAGGTGCAAATGTTGCAGGCTCCACAGGGACACGCACCTGATGTGTAGCCTGTCAGTGAAAACTAGTTTGGGAGAAGACTTTCCTCAGGCGCAACCACCTGATAGCCCAGCAGCTCAAGCCATTAGTCAGTTGCAGAAAAGTTAAGCCTTTCTGATGCTGTATGGCTGCATTTTTTTCTGCTTACTTGTAAGCTAAAGCAGGTGTTACATTGAATGCAGCATAAGTTGTGCTTGGTGGCAGAGAATGCTTGAGGCAACGTGCAGGAAATGGGAGGATATAGAGCTGTGGTGGATGACAGGAAAGAGGATGAGAAGTGGATAGAGAGATGCCGAAAGATTGGAGAGATGATGAAAAGGCCGCATTGATACCCCGGTGATGCTCTGCGATTCCTCTCTCTCACCCCCATCATCCCCCCTCCATGACTCATCAGTGACATGTGTAATTTGTGCTGTGGTTGAACAAATTACAGGTTACGGCACTAAACAGCAAAGTGTTACCAGCTTCAGTGTATTGGAAGAATGCCATGCATGTTTACTTTCCTATTCTTCTCTTGGTAATTGAGGAACCTGATTCATCAAGACCTCCTCAGATTACCTCTGTTCGACATTCATTTCTAGGGTTTGCATACAGTACCTTGGACAGTATCTTTACTCTTTTATCCTTTTAGCATTTTGTTGTGTTACAACCACCTTCCACTACAGTAACAGCTGCGAACCTTTTAGATACGTCTTTACCAGATTTCCATCTAGAGACTGAAACATTTAGCTTTATATAATAACTCAAGCTCCCTTAGATTGAATGGAGAACATCTGATGAACATAGATTTTTGTTTTGTAAAAAGAGTTAAACATTGCAGCATTTTCCTCCCATTTCAAAATGAAGCGCTGCTTTTTTTTTGGTCTATCACATAAAATCCCAATGAAAGACACTGTGGTTGTAACATTGCGAAATCTGGGGTATGAATACTTTAGTACCGCACTGCACTGTGGCTGCAGATGGTGTATTTGCTTTTTTTATTACTCTGTCTTATTTCTCCTCATTGCTGTTATGTGCGGATAGAAAAAGATCTACAGCTCCCTTGAAAACAGATGACGGATGAAATGCAGCCCTTTGTTCTCTTTTTCTTATTTACGGAAACACAGCTCAAATTGGGCGAAAATGTGAAAGTGGATCATTGCCACACTCGACAGCTCCTGTTGGCATAATGGTGGGCAAGTGCACCAACAGCTTTTAAGTGCCTCCTGTCAAAAAGCACTCCAAAGATCAGTGTGTTTTTGAGAATGAACACTGATGGGAACAAAACACAATAATGCAAACTTGGCTAAACCCCATAAACAAACTTGCAGTGCGTTTCTAAGGCCCATTTAATGTGGACAGGGTTGTATACGCCCATTAAAAAAAGATAAACGCTGATAACAGGTCCCTGTACAGACCAAAGCAGGAAATCACTGTATGGCCAGGAAGCGTTATATTTTTGCTCAGTTCGCATAAAAAAATTCTGCTGACTGAACATTCCAATGGCACTATAACGAACAGCTCTGCGGTCCGGAAAAGCTATGATTTTGGCCTTCTAGCTAGGTGCCAATGATTCACTTCTCTCACGTTTGACTTGCTGGACGCCCAGTCCTGTGAAGCACTGCTTTTAGAACAGGGACATGGTGAGCTGCTTTCTCTCCACACATCTACCAGTCTACCCTGTCTTAGACCTCGGTAGCCAGTGGCTGAGTGGAAAATCGCTACCTTTGCACCGTCTTTTGTTTCCATGACAATGCTCTGCCGACACTATGTGCTGAGTTCCCCTCAGGGTGGATGTGTACAATTGTGGGAGGTGGAGACTGCGCCCCTGCTTCTTTTAAAACCACTACTAGCTAAACAAGTGCTGATTTAAAATAACGTTAAAAAGACATCATGCATTTCTGCTGTATAGTCACATTTTTTAGTCTTAAAGAAGCTGGCATCCAACAGACCGAGCTGTGAGCTTTTTACTTTTCACTAAGCTCACTACAACAACTGTTGCTTGTAAACGGTCGGTCAGTCGCTACACCAGGTACTGTCGCCACAGTGACAGATGGACCCGCCTGGTGGAGGCCATCACTCTGAGGTGAGATCTACCGCTGTGTACATGCATACTCGCACACAGTGGACAGACAGAGTAATCTGCTTAGTAATGTCTTCAGTTTAGTGATTGCTGTGATGCCAGGTTGGTGCAGCAGGTTCTGTCTGTTGACTGGAACCGTGCATTACCTGTTGTCAGACTGTTCCGGTCTTAAACAGCACGCACTACATTGACAGAGTTGGTGCACAGTCAATTGAAAGCTGCTTTTACTGTTTTCTCAGTCCAACCATGAAATAGTAGTTTTTTTGTCAAGCTAAACAGGATTCCTTAAACATGGAGTATCCCTAGGTTAAAAGTTATTTTTGGAGATGCACCAATCACAGTTTTGGGATCTGCTTTCAGATCAACAAATTCTGATTTCTGCTGGGTTCATAAACTATAAAAAGACATAAAAACAGCATTTAGATTATGTATAAATATTTAGCTTTTCTGCCGTGAGTGGATATAAATTATTTATTTTTTAAGAGCAGAGGTGACTTCACACTGTGTGAGAGAAAGCGGTAACCTGTCAATCAGGGTTTTATTATTTTAAAACAAAGACAAAAGGAATGGGAGTTGACTTCTTCAATTTTGTTTTGCACCTTGTATTAGCGATTATTGTTGTTAACGTTACTAAAACAACTGTCTTGGTGTATTTCCTACATAATTCCTGTTAAGATTTTTTTTAAATCCAGCATTTTCCATGATAGACTGAGGCTAAAACCTCAAATAATAAAACTAAGCAGATTTTCTGTACTCCATTTAGCCTTCCTGTTATCTGCTAAAGATGTTGCTCTCAACTTCAGATAGGTCTTAGCAGGTTGTAGGGAATATAATTTGCTTTCAAATAGCTTCCTATATCTCTGAAATAAGCTAACCTTGAGTCTTCTTATCTCAGTAACAGCCTGCACACTGAAGACTGTTGTTAGCTTTTAGCCCAACCTAGCACCCCCGTAGGTGTGGTGCAATGACTCATCAGACAGAAAATCTGATTTTCAAGCTTATTTCTGAGTGATTGCTGAAAGTTGTTTAGTTCCATTCACTAGCTAGTTTCTCCGTGCATCTCTGTTTACTTGGTCTCTGTAGCAAAGCGTATAGATTATTAATTAAAAGGAGAAGTTGTTACACAATTTTACAGTTATTTATAGGAAAACTTCACTGTTAAAATCCGCAGATGAGAATAAGCCTCCTGGCAGTCCTGGTTCATTTTTATGTTTTAGCTTGAAGGATTTAGCTGAGCACTATCTCACGGGCACCCAAAGTGCAGGCCGGTTCGCCCACCTGTGTAAAACTGCTCTTTCCTTCCTCTTGTGTGTAATTGGGTATGGAGGTTGGGCCAAACATCCACAATGCCTTTGATCTAAGAGCTTCAAACTATATCTGCTGCTACGCCTACAGACACAAAATCCAGCAGAGCTGCTTCTGCCTACACATGTAATGCTGACCTTTACACTATTCACTTTTTGTGTTTTCGGCAGTGACTTATAGGTCTATCTTTTAATTATTAGACCAAATGTTTAGGCCGGTAAATGAGAAGCTTATGTGAGGATTTTTGTCTGATGCTGTTGTTGAAAAACCTATAAGTAGTTAGAATTGTTAATTTTCAGAAATTGAACAACTGTTACACATTAAAAACACCCTAAATCAAACCATCTTTAACACGCTTTCATTATTTACTTGCCTCAATTTTGTTTTTTTTGCCGTTGATTGATAATAGTCAAATCCTATCTGAACATGGTGAGATGATTAACCAGAGATTGTACATGGCCAGTTTTACCTTGACCGGTGCTCTCTGAAACTTCAGAACCTTTTTTCCTGTTGATTTATTCCTTTATCAAAACTAAGAAATACCACAATTGTTGATTTATAAACACATAAACCAACAATGTGTACTTTTAATGCCCATTTTTATTTTAATAAAGATTAGATAAAGGATGGGGGTGAGCATGTAATTCTATCTTTTTCTGTGAAAATCAAACTTTATCAAAGCACCTACTGCACATTTAGTCTGTTTCGTTACAGTTCTTAGCCAAAAATATTCAGAACTGGAAAAACCCGAACAGCACATCTGTACTTATTAAAAAAATAGAAAGTTTTTGACTCTTGTACAGATAAAATATCATTCAGAGAATCTTGTAATCCTTTCATTTTATGTTGGACTCATATCTGATATCTGTACCGACGATCCTGCTTACATTTAGTCTTTTTTATTTGAATCCTTCCCAAAAACTAATCATAATTTGTAAGAACAGACCTCAATGAAAACAAATCGGCCAGGAAAAGCCTGATCCATCTTTACTTGTAATAAGAAAACATTTTGGACCATTCTATTTATACAGATGAACTAATCAATTAGACAGAGATCAGAAAAGGCCAATTATCCCGATTGGCCCGGATCTTATATCTGTATGTCAAATACAGGAAAATCTTTTCTACTGTTCAGTAACTGCATCAAAACTAAAATCTTCAACCATTTTCATTCTATAAACACACTAGCCAACAATATGTTCTTGGTTGCACTTTTTTCGAAGTAATAAATACCAGTTAAAGGTCAGGATTGTATACTTTAGAGCATAAATGGGAATAATCATGCAATCTCATCATTTTCATTTGATTTTAAAACTACTACCTCTATCAAAGAGCCTGCAGCTCATTTTTATGTATTTATTTGGTGTTGTCCTTTAAAAAAAAAAAAAAACTGAAATCTGCGATCAAAGAAAACTGGTATAGTATAGGAAATGCCCCGATGAGTGCATCTTTAATGTTGACTGACGGCGTCCTTTTCCCCAAGGGCTGCCTCTTTGGATTGACATGAACAATCATGAATTGTGTTAGAGAATTGTCACAGATCCCCCAATAAATGACTCCAAACAGTCAGGGAAGGGGGGGGAACAGGTGAAAAAAGGAGGAGAGGGACTTAAAGGAAGGAGAGCTGAGAAGACTACTGCAAACGTAACTCAGTTGGAGCTGTCAGCTGCAAATGAACCCAGATGTCTGAGAGATAAAGCGGAGAGGATCCGGTGTTCATGCATGTGTGAGCAAGATCTTATCCTCTCAGATTCCCTGAAGGATTTACACAATAGTGGCTTGTTTCCTTGAAAGAAATAGCCTCGACTCGTGCACGTATTAATCGTCGTGTATGGCTGCTGTTTGGCAGAGGTCTCCACCCATTGTTCAGTTTTAAAAAGAGTAGTCGTAGTTTAATGCGTCTTTTCTGCATTGTCTATTAAAGAACTAGAGAGGGATCAATGAAGGTGGAGAGGTCAGTCGTATTTCAGCAACAAACTTCCCTCCGTGGATGCAGGCCTGCGCTCGCATTTCAGCAATGTGTCAGTCTTCTTTTCCGAGCGCGCCTGTCTGTGATAATGATATTTCTGCAATGATTCCTTTCTGTTTACTGCTCGCTCGCGCAGAAACACGTCTGTCATACCTCAAGCACACTTTGATTTGTGTCAGGACCACTGCATGCAGCCATCTGATGCTTGCGTGTGTGTGTGTGCGTACACGCAGCTGAATAGATGTTTACCAGTGTGTGAGGGAGGATGGGAGGGAGTGAGGGAGGCTGAGATGAGGCGTAGAAGAGAAGAGGGAGGGAGAGCGGGTGATGATGCTAAGGGAAAAAACAGGAGGGAGGACAGTGAACGGCGAGGTGAGAGAGAGGGAGGACGAGTGGGGAAAAAAAGAAAAGCCAGCAGGAAAGGGAGAGACCTGGAGGACGCGCCAACTGCCTATAGATGCTGCAGCCTTCGACAGCGGAGCGCGGCGCTCAGCGGACACAGGAAGATGGTCTCAGTAAGAGGGGAACTGACGGTTGCCTATAATTTAATGTTCAGTATCTTGGACTCCTTCTCCATGGGTAATGCCTACGGCCAGGAACTTCCAAACAAAGCTCGCTTTTCTCCTCTTTTCTCCTCTCTCTTTATTCCTCAGCTTAATTGTTCATCGGCGTTCTTTCCTCCGCTCCCAGCTCACACTTTTTTGTTTCCTCGAACACGTACACACTCTCTCTCTCTCTCTCTCTCTGGTGCGTGTAGCTGGGGTCTAGGAAGCGCCGGGTAAGCCCTTGGGGCCGGCCCCTCTTGTTCTCTGCACCAGTCAAGCCAAATACTGGACGCGGCGGTGATGCAGATAGATCGCGCTGCCTAGACCCCCACCCCTCCACCTCCACCACCTCCCTACCCTGCTCGAACGCCAGCCGTGGATGGGCAAGCAAAGGCACCCAGAGGGGAAAGAAATGAGATGAGATAAAGGGGTTGAGGGCTAAATGAGCACTGCTTTAAAATTGTTTGGGAGTCTGCGTTTTGAAATGTTTTTTTTCCCTTCCGTTACTTTTTATCTGAACATGGACTACAAACTCCAATGGTAACCTTCTCCCTTTGTCTTTTTCTCTTCTCTGTCTGGCTTCACAGGAGTGGCACCTGCAAAGAAGAGCCCCAAACTGGTAAGTTACAGCATTTCCACTAATTTTCCACCATCTGTCTCAAAATGCATCTACCTGATCCCAGCCTCCCACACCCCCACCCTGTGTGCTGGAACTTGTGCTGATGTTGTTGCTCTGTTTGTTGACATGGGGTGCTTTGCGTTGCGGGGGTGAAACCCTGTAGCTTTACATGAGCACCCCCCCACCCCTCCTCTGGCTGAGGATGGGACGAGGGCTTTGATGCACCGCGTGAGCTGGGTTGGTAACATGATGATTATGGCATCATGCTGGGTGCTTAGTTTGCAGTGTGAGAGCAAAATGTGTGATCAGGGCAGGGAGATGTCTGCACTGAGAGACCCCTTCCACCGTTTCTGACTGAATGCATGTCTGTTATTTTTTGTTTTGCAGGATTATTATGACCTGGCTCCTCCATACAGAGATTACACTAGGATGGTATGTGATGTTACTTAGAAGGGCTGGAAGTTTTTTGGCAATGAGGTGCTGGTGTTGGGTATATCATGGTGGTGGTTGTTCTTAAAAAAATAGTTTGGAAAAGGTGTGGGCTGGTATATTCTCCCTGTTAGATAACCTTGAACAAAAATACCCCAGGATCACGGTATTTACCCAAAAACATACAACAGAAACAGAAAAGCAGCAATTATTCCTACTACTGCTAAAATTATATATCCTGATTATTATTACAGTTTTAATGTGATATACAGCATTTATTACTTTAGTGTAGTCTTCAAGGAAAACTACAAAAACACTAAATGTTGTTAAAGTTTTCTTCTGCTTAGTTCACCGAATATACGGTTGTTATATATATTGTTATATTTCCTAGACTATGACTAGAGTATAGAAAATGACTTTAAATAACTTGTGGTCCAAGTGGGTACCACACTGCTGTATGGAGCCTCTAAACTAATGTGTTGCTGGCACAAAACACCCCTCAGTAGACGGCACCATTTTCTCCCCATAAAAGCTGGATTTTAATTGACCAAAACAGCAAACACATTAAACAATGGAGGGGTGAAATGAACAGCACACCTTTCAAGGACTTTTACTTACAGAATTACTTATTTTTGAGAAAAAGGCCACCAACATTCATTCATATTTTTTAGTTCAGGTTGGATATATGGATGTTGTTTCACTGATTAAATTACAAGGCTTGTGATGCGAGGAAGGAAATGTCCATTCCGGCGACATTTATAGCCATACATTCTGCCTTCATAAAACTAAGAAAACAACTGTTCCTGAAACTGGATTTTGTAGCTTTTGCAGAGACATACCTTACTTACTTAATTTAATAAATTAAGGTATTAAGTAAGTACTTTATTAAGTTAAATGTTTTTAAAAAGTCTTAGATTTAACCTTCTGAAACTTACAGAAAACCTATATTTCCAAACAGCCAAATTTAGGTTTCTTAAGCAAGGCTGGCCAGCAGTGTGCCACAACAAGTGGAGGAGGGGAAGCACGGCACTCCTCCATGCTTTACAAAGCTGGAGACAAGTACTGTCTCTGCAGAACCACCGCTGACATCTCGTTAAACTTATGAACAATAGTATGAACAAGTGTAGTATGAACAATTTTAATATTTCAGTGGTTTTGAAATGTAACTTGAATCAAGGTACGCCAACATACCTTGATACCAGTAATCGGCCGCTTCCCACTAGGCATACTAGGAACCAGTAAAACACTTTCTTAAAAAGTTATTGGAGCAGGAAAAACCAATGCATTAGACCGGTCTCAGTACATTAAAGGAGAACACTGTGACTGTGGAAGGTCAAATCTAATGGATCCATCAAGGACAAGAAATTTGTTTTCATTTGAAAAGGGAGGGAGGTTTGGACTTTATGTGCATTAAATACCAGAAAAACAAAAACAAACAAACACATTTTTTTTGGAAAACAAACGAAAAATGAGAAAAAATGAGAAAATAATTTTGTGAACTGATGGACTCGAGCCTAAAAGTCTGTCAGTAGCCGCAAACAGTAGCATTTCCCTTTCATTAACTGACTCTATTGATTTTCAAGTTTACCATTGAACCTACTGAGCTTCCGCTCCGATCACGAAGTGCAAGTTGCAGCTCCCACTTAGTAGTTTCTAGAGCATCAAGCTTATTTTATGTCTAACAAGCATGATGAATATAAACATGAATTGCAGAGGTGTGGGAGGCAGATTCAGTGAGTAATGAGTCAGAAACTATTGAAGACATAGCTGCACTTTGAAGGCCAAGCACTTTGATAGTTGAGAACCGACGAGCCCCCCCGCCCCTTCTCTTGTATTTTTGTCCACCATATCCAAAGTAATGTGCAGTCACGTGATGTGTACAGCCTTAACTGCTGTCATTTCTTTCTCCTGCACCCTCTTTTCCTCATGCTCCGACTGTAACTCTTTCATTTTGCTGCTCTGTTTGCTATCGTCACAGCAGGATGAATTCTGCACGCTACGGATAAAGACTGTAAAAAAAAAATTAAAAAAAGATGCCTTGAGAAGGCTGTCAGCTTGCACTTGAGCTCAGAAGTGCATGTGCTTAATTCTGACACCTCAAATCCTTGAGAAAGTGTTTAAGCACCCATGTAATTAAGGGGCTGGGTGCAATTTATGACTTGACCACTAAAATCATCTTTGTTTCAAACCCAGAAGTGCTTTATTCACTGTGATTTTTTTTTCTCCATTTGTAGCAGAGAATGCATTTCTTTGTTAAAACTCTCCCCTCTGCTAGACAAAAGGAATACGCAATGTGGCCCTTATAAATTGATCCACGGTGTTTTCATCCCTCAGTTGAATGACTTAATCACGAGAAACCACTGAGAGATTTTTCTCTGTACTCTTGTAAGCTAAAGGAGTTTCTCTGAATAAAGCAGCTTGATTATTATGTTAGTTGATTAAGGTAGAAATACAGTCACAGTCGCAATCTCTTAGTCTGCTTCTGTTTACCCCAAGGAGAAGCAATTGTTAGTCTTTTTTTGTGCTAAAATATGAAACTCTTTTGTATTTGTATCTTCATCATCTCTGTTTCTCCTCTCACCAGCCTCAGTCCTGATCCCTCTTGTCTGCTGCAGAGAATGCAATAACCCTTATATGTCAACTCCGAGTTTAATCTTCCATGCTCCATTAAAGCCTGTTTTACAGAGTCAAATGATATTGATATACTTCCCCAACAGCAATTGTCAAGGAAGGACAGTCAGAACAGTTCCCAGCATAGTGTTTCCAGCCACCGGAGCACTCACACGGAATCACCCGCGCACTCGTCTCTGGCACCCCCTCTCAGCGAGAGCAGCACTCCCCCGGCCCCCTCGCAGCCCTTGCCTGGCCTGCCTTCCCAGGACTCTCAGGGAGACGGGACCATCCACAGAAAACCTGACCCCTTTAAGATCTGGGCCCAGTCCAGGAGCATGTATGAAAGTAGGCGTAAGTATATGATTTTTTGGTGGTGGTTGGATGAGGGATGCATGGGGGAGTGGGGTGGAGACTCTTGGTGTGTTTGCAATTGGAGTTAAAAGGTTTGGGAAACAAATCCTGTATGTAAGTACTTGGTCCTAGCTTCTGAAAGTAGCAAAATGAGCATTCTAATTCTGCATTCTGTTTGTACTCTGAAGTCGGATTTTCCGAGTCCCTTGTTGGAAGTGCAAGCTTCTGAAATAGGATATCCAACTTAGAATGCCTGATTTCTCCACGGAGAAATCCGAAAATCCAGCATGGCTGTGACAGATATAAAAACCAATGAAAGCCACACAAGTTATCTTTTTATTTTCGTTTTGACTGCCTGTATCACATTAAACCAGTACAACCTACACCATACAACCTCTATTTGTGAACAGGTTCCTTAAGTGTTTGAACCCATATAATGGAAAGAAGTATATTTTTAAAAGCTTGTATTTTTACTTGTAGTTCGCACAGACTGAAGCCCCCTCTGCAATTTATACCTCCATTTTGTACCTGTGCAATGCCGCTTGGTCCCTCCCTAATTTCATTTCACACCCATAGCACACTATTTGTTACCCAATTACCGAAAATCTTAAAATCACATATATGATCTTATTAAATTGTAGATTTTCTGCAGGGTTTGTGTTATAGCCTATTTCCATAAAAGTCTATTACTGTTTTGATCCTTTGTTTGAGCCAGTTGGCTCTTATGAAATTTGATAGAATAGGACCTCTGATCAAACTTTTAATTCGAGTCTTAGCCACATTTCCTTCAGATTACAGAAAAAAGCTTTAAATCATTAGTTGTCAAAGGCAGGTATGAAACATCTTGAAGACAGGTGTAAATTGATTTATGGTCGGCATGAAAAATCCTGCATCAGGCAGCTTCATTTAGAGCCCCCAAAAAATCATGAAAGAAATTACCAAAACTACAAAGGCACCCTTTAGCACCACGATGATTAGCAAATCCTACTGGTTTTCTGGCTCACGGCTTGGTTATGATAGAATTCCCAGTAAGTTTAGACCTCAGAGGCAGATCAAACGTAGCATTAAGTATGTTCTTGCATGTTTTCAGGTGCCGGAAACCATCATCTGAACACAAAGCTAGCACGCCACAATCAGCCTTGCTTAGCTAACATTGAAAGCGAGGATACACAGTTTGTTTGGCAAATATTTAAGTTTTGGTTACTTATAGGTCAGACAAAAAATACTACGTTTCCTTTTAACACAACTTAAAACTGGATTGCATTTTGTTTATGTCTGACAATACACAATCATTCTCCCTCTCTCTCTCCTTGCTAAGCTAAGTTAGCCGTATCATTTGGTGTGAGGTGATGGTTCTGATTTGATCCAAAGCTCTTTAACCAACCTTTGGTCGTGAGATAAAGGTTGTCTTTTTGGAGGGCAGGTTTTGTGAAAGACAGAGGACATTGATGGAGTTTTTGAAATTTCTAGTTGACTTTAAAACTTAGGCTTACATTTAGCTGTCTACTACAACATGTTTCAATTCAGGATTGTTCCTCAACTGTACTGGTCATTGGACACATCTCACAGTTGAGCTAATTTGACTATTAACCAATGCCTGGTTAACAGCACGGCTAACCTGTGGTACCAGGCACCTGCAGATTATCTCCCAGAAAAAAGGTTTCCCACGTGTTTTTCGGTCCTTACTCCGTATAGACTAATGATGCTGCTTTTGTTCATTTCTCAGCATTAACACAACTGACATACTTTTGACTTCCCACAAGAGTAATGTAGTACATAATTAGCAGGATTGGTGAAGTGGATGTCAGTGGATTGCACAGGCCTTTCTTTCCAGTCAACGTGCTAATGCATAGTTCCAATTAATAGGAATAACACTCAGATCCTGTCAAGTTTCAAAGTAAAAGAGAAAAAGGAGAAACGCAGTAGTGTGAGTTCAGATAAATTGCAACATCTCACCAGATGTCCAAGCATCTTCTGTCAGGGGTTTTTCATTATTTAGAGGTTTGTGAACATCATCTTGTGCAAAAGGAAAGGAAAAAAGGGACACTGAGGAAAAAAAATCCGAATTGGATAATATTTTTGCAAGGCAATTAAAAATTGATAAATTCCTAGCAAGCGTTTATGTAATTGCCTGAGTTAGTTACCTCATTAGAAATAGACAGAGAAAACTAAAAATAATCATTTGAGAATCATTAAACAAAAACATATTTTTGGATGTAAGTGAATTAACAGAAATCGACAGAAATCCAGTATGAAAAGACAAGTGAATTGTGACATACACAAAGGTCAGGAGGAACACCTGGAATAACAGTAGACAGGTGACCCATATCAGTAGGTGTGAATCCTCTCCCTCCCCCTCACACTGCTGTGAGCTTTCATTTCAAAAATCCTTCTGTTTTCCCTCCGCAGGACCAAGGCAATGAAATTTCTCCACTTTCGCTTTCAGTGTAATGACACGCTCTGCTGAGATCAAGGTCTTTCCACGCATCATGTGTTGAAATATTTCCATTTGCACAAATAATCCTCCCAAAACCTCGCAAATCGTTGACCTGCTTCAAATTAGCTGGGCCAGAAAAGGTTGAAGGCTTCATGTTTTATTAGGCTCTGTTTTGATTGTCTCTAGGTTTTAACATGTTCCCAGATTAATTTTCTTAATGTTTGAACCAAGTGTTCTGTTGCTTGGCTCTGCATGCCTATTTATGAAATACCCTCGTGTGCCAAGTTGGTTTACCCCGGGGATCATTTAGGGATCTATTAATCGCCACGGGCAGATTGCAGCAGTTAGCCTTGGACTTGCTCGGTTCCTCCACAGAAACATTGGGGTAAACTGGAAGGAATAGGCACACTTTTTTTAAATTTTAAATGTTGACTGAAGGGACAGATTGAAAACAAGCTTCTTGTGCCTTCTGCCACACTGCCTCTTTGTGGCTTTGGTGCTTTTGGCAGCAGCAGTCTGCACTGAGGCAAATTGAAATCTCTCTGGGGTTTTGCTCAGAGATGCACAGCTGCAACAGTACAAATGCTAGCACCAGTCCATGCATCACTGTGTACAGTTTCTTGCAAAAACATTCATAACCCTTTTTTTCCCCACTTTGTCACCTTACAACTATAATCTTCAAAGTATTTATTGGAATTTAATGTGATAAACTAACACAATTTAGCACACTTATGGAGTGGCAAGATAATGATGAATTGTTTTCAACATTTCTTTTAACCCCCCTTTACTATGATACCGCTAAATAAAGTCACTATAACCAATTGTCTTTAGAAGTCACCTAATTACTAAATACTCAACCTGAGTGTAATTTAATCTCAGGATACATACAAGTGAAGGCCTCAGATGTCAGTTAGAGAACATTAATAAACGTACAACATCATATAACCATGAACACAGCAGACAGGTCAGGGATGAAATTGTAAAGAAGTCTGAAGTGGGGTTAGGTTATGAAACAATTTCCCAAGCTTTGAACTCCTCATGGGTCGCTGTTAAATCTATCATCAGGAATAGAATGAGTGGGCCTGGTGGTGTAGCCTTGATGCGGCTGTCCCGGGTTTGAGGCCCGGACCCGGCAACCTTTGCCAAATGTCTCCCCTTCTCTTTGCCCTCTTTCCTGTCTACCTACTGTCGGTAAATGAAAAATAAAGGCCTCGACTGCCGCAAAAAAAAACAAAAAAACAAAAAAAACAAATCCAGGAGGATTTGAGAAAAGTGCGAAGGTTTAGCGCAGGGCCATTTGCATTTCCCTTGGATTGAATCCCATAAATCTGTTTATCAAGCTCAGATGATTGAGTCAGATGCACATTTTTAGAAAAAAGTGTTAGGCTGCAATTTTCACTGATGCGAGGCCTTTCAAAAAACATGCAGAAAAATAAGTTCTTAAAATGAAAATTTAAAGGTGCAGAAAAAAAATATTCATCTTTTATCAACCATGTTTTTTTGGCTATTAATTTTAATAATAAATAGGATTACAAACATCCAGTTAAAATTAACTACTTTCAACTTGACATTTTTGGCCCCAATGGCAAACAGTTTGGGTACTAGTGTGGTAGAGAAATACCCCCAAACACAATTCCAGCAAAGTGTGGTTCTACAAGTATAAACTAAGGGGGCTGAATACAAATGAACACCATATTTAGTCAGAATATTATTTGTGATACCATGTATCATTTTCCCTTTCTACTTCACAACAATGCTCCTGTTATCTATCACCTGAAGTCGTGTTAAATACTTCGAAGGTTGTGCTTTTGAAAAGGGGGTTGTGGTTTGTTTGTATTGTGAAGAAGTTAGAGGTATAAATATAGTTTTTTCAATGTACTGTGCAAGCTCTGTCATTTTATTTTTGGACTCTAAAACAAACAAGTGAGCAGAATCACAGCTCAAAACAAACCTTTATTTATCTCATGCTTATTGACAAAGGTGGGAATGCAAATACCACATTTTTCAAAAATACACTGTGTTGTTCATTTGATGTGAGTGTAATATTAAAGTTAAAAATAAAAGGTTTACTATTTCAGACATCAAACAAGAGCCCTAGCCATCTTGTTTCTAATTATGTCAGTCTTTGTTTAAAGGTTTTATGCTTCTTTCTTTATTTTTTTGTCTAAAACTTCGGCTTTGAACCAAAAATAAATGCTCTCACCATTTGATGCATCAGTTGTTTGCTCCCACTTTGTTTATGCCATGTGACACTTTTATATCAAAGCCTAAAATAGTTGAGGATTATTCCCGTTCTGACACAAAAAAGCATCTGATTTGACTTTCTGAAGAACACCAGCCCTTATGATCCCTTTGTTGTCTGCAAGAAATTTGACTGTGAGAATCAAGCTTAATGTCCTTCCTCAAACTCATCCTGGCTGTTTTTTTTTCCGACTGCTGACGGCACTAGGATAATTTTCCTTGGGATTACTGATGGCATTTTATTGATTTCACAGTTCCAGACTTCCAGGAGCAGGACATTTTCCTGTGGAGGAAGGACACGGGCTTCGGCTTTAGGATCCTTGGAGGCAACGAGCCAGGAGAACCTGTGAGTCTCTCAAAAAGTCCCTGTGTTCCTATTTATGTTACTTTTCGCATTACCACAATTTTCACTGTATCTTTGCATGGAATTCAGCTCAGAAGATTCAGGAATGTAAAAAAAAGGAAAGCTTTTTTCCTAGCATTTGGGTGAGAATCTTTACAGTTCTGTCGTTGCTATGTTGGACTCTTGACAAATTTGCATCATTGATTTTTAACAAGACTCTTTGACACGACGACCTCACACCAACTCGTCAATTTTTTTTCTTCACTTTTTTGGAGGCAGACTTATCGTTTGTTCTGGTTCACATTCCCACACTGTTCTTTCTTCTCATAAAGGAAAATAAAATGTACTGTTATATGTAAATCAAATACATGATCTTAAATGCAGTGGTTAGGATTATGTTGTTGCATAACATGTAAGAAGCACAGCATGAATGTGTTTTCTGTTTCCTGGTTTAAGTCCTATTTATCTGCTTTGCTTGTGTTCCAGATCTACATTGGCCACATAGTGAAGTACGGCGCTGCAGATGAGGATGGGCGTCTCCGATCCGGAGATGAACTGATATGTGTGGACGGCACAGCGGTGGTGGGCAAGTCGCATCAATTGGTGGTGCAGCTGATGCAGCAGGCTGCCAAGCAGGGCCACGTTAATCTTACTGTGCGGCGTAAAACCAACTACGCAGGTAAGACAAGATAAGGAAGCTGCTCAATGGAGTTGGAATATATTTAAAACCCAGACTTCGATTGCTATATTGTCCCATCAACAAAGGGGAAAAGGTTATAAATTAAAACTGCAGTTTTTCTTTCCAATATTAACCCAGTGAAAAGGAAACTGACCCAACACAGTTTGCTTCCTATTAACCATTCTCATTTGTGAATGTTGACTTTAAAGCCAGAATATTTATGAGCATCAACAGTGTAACCAAGGTTACAAGAACACTGGGGTTAACTATGAGCTTACAGAAATAATATTATATAATATTGTTTTTTTAAGCTCTATGAAGTCTGACATGTCTGCTACGTTTTCCACAGAACAATGGCTTATAAAAAATAGAGTAGAATTTGGGCCCAAATTATTTATATTGTAGAAAAGTGCAGACTTTATAAAGTTTATCCTATCAATTTTGATTCTGCCTGTTTTAAGCACATTTAACTATAAAGATATGGTAACAGCTTAATGAATGAAATATAAACCAGAAATTCTCATAAATAACGTAAATGGTTAATGGATACAATGCATATTTATGTTACATGGAAATTGTGTAGTCTCCATGATAATATTTTTTTACAAAAGGTTTAATAGAAGCCTTTAGAGTTGCAATTCTTTATTTCTTTATTTCCAGTTTAGTCTTAATATATTTGACATTTACAACATACTGAATATTCAGGCTTTTTTTATTTTTAAATACATAAAATATAAAATATTCATTTTATAAAATGTCTCCATGCTGACACTTTATACCTGTATTTCTTACTAGTAAATAATAGTAAAATAAAATACCTTTAAAATTAATTGTTTAGTAATATTTAAAATATTGATTAGTGAAAGCACATTACGTGTATCTCTCCCCTGTCTCAGTGGATTGTATAATAATCAAAAATCCAAACATCTCAGTCTCTCAGACACACAACTGGACCGACCTCCTTAACCTGCTATTTTAATTGTTTTTTATCTAGTTATTAAAAGCCCGACAATATCCCAATGCTGTTAACACATTTACGCGGGGATCGGCAACCCGCGGCTCTAGCGACGCCCTGGTGGCTCCCTGGAGCTTTTTAAAAATGTATAAAAATGGAAAAAGATGGGGGAGAAAAATATATTTTTTGTTTTAATATGGTTTTTGTTGGACGACAAACATGACACAAACATTCTTAACATTTTCCAATCCTGTAAAAATGTATAGAATAAATATTAAATTTCAACAATTCTGCCAACGAAGATTTGCGTCGTAGCCTGCGACACACGTTTCTTTCAGCTCGGCGTGGTGCCAGGCAGGTAGCTGTTGCAAACAAACTGGTGGGCGTGTGATGGGCCATGGATCCCAAAAGGAAAAAGAGAAAGATAGCTGAGGAGAACAGAGGATTCAACAGTTCTTGGACCGAATAATTTGCTTTCATTGCCAACATGTTTGCTTTGTAATGACAAGTTGTCAAATAACAAAAAGAGTAATGTGGGAAGACATTTCCAGGGAAGGCATGCTACATTTGCAGCCGAGTACCCAGTTGGGAGTGAGAGAAAAAGTGCGATTGCATCTCCAAACTCCACTACTGCTGCTAGTTTTGTTGCAACCCGGGAGATAATACAGTGTGGAAAACCGTTCACGGATGGTGACTACATTAAGGATTCATTCATTAAAATATCAACACACCTATTTTCAGACTTCAAAAGCAAAACCGAGAAAATGCAGAAAGCGTTGCCTTCATTATAAGGCTTTTATAAGGCTTTTGATTTTTGCTGCTCCAGACAGATTTGTTTTTTGTTCTTTTGGTCCAATATGGCTCTTTCAACATTTTGGGTTGCCGACCCCTGCATTAACGGTATTTGCAGAGGTCACATTGAGTATAAAGTTTCCCTTAATGCTGATATTTTTTATTTATTTAAAATCCTGAAATTTCCTTATGTTCTATATTGCCATTACTTTTTAAACATTTAATTTGAATAGTCTCACGTCACAAGCTTTGATGCTATTCAGTAGCTAAATACACTCTGTACTGAGCACTACTGAAGCCGTTATTTATAGCCGTATTTATATTTATCTAAGTTCCGTGAGGAGCCTCAGGCCCTCTTTATCACTGTACGTGCAAACCTTTTTCCTTCCTCCTCTTTGGTCCATGGAGCTGGCAGCGGTTAGCCTATGCTACAAATAAACATTTTGCCCCATCACTGATGTCACAACGCTCATCTCAGCACTGCCACGCCCTGCTCCTCCCTACTCCTCCCAGCTCCTCAGCAGGCAAAAAAGAAAAGGCCTATAAACATGATGGAGAGGATGCTCAACCTTTGGCCCGGTGACGGCAGCCCAGACATTAGTGCATTGCCTGTTCCTCGTCTGCCCTCTGAGGCGCCTTACCTGAGCAGCTGTACAGGAAATGAAATGTGGAATGAAATGAAACGCGCAGATTCTGCAGGCAGGTCACGTCTTCAGTTTAGCTTTGGTTCACAACAGACTACAGAGCAGATTCTTAGGTTGTCTTCTGAACTTCATTAAGGCTTAAGGTGGCAGTTAGGGGAGGAAAAGTACTTTTATTAGATTGAATAAATGATGTATGTGTTTTGTTGTATAATCTCTGTTTTCTGTGTTGTGCATCATTATTTCATTGTCTCCCAAGCCTTTTCATGATCTTTTGGAGCTGTCACATTCCTCTGTTCTTATTCACCTTCCTGTTTGTTCTTCTTTATTTCCTTTATAAAATCTCTTCTACTGTCCTTCTTTAGCTCCTTCCTCACTTTATGCTTTTGTCTCGTCTAGTTAAATCAGAGGGAGATGTCCCTCCGTCACCAGCATCCTCACACCACAGCAGCACCCAGGCGCCCAGCCTGACAGAGGATATGGGGAAGCGCACCCCGCAGGGCAGCCAGAATTCCCTCAACACGGTCAGCTCCGGCAGCGGCTCCACCTCTGGCATCGGCAGCGGTGGAGGAGGTGTAGGAGCTGGGGTTAGTGGGAACACTGTGGTGGCCACTGCGGCGGCAACCACGTCCTCTCAGCCCCCGAATGGCACCACAAACACTGCCGCCGGCGCCTCCTCCGCCGTGCAGCCGTACGACGTGGAGATCCGACGGGGCGAGAATGAAGGGTTCGGTTTTGTCATCGTATCATCTGTGTCGCGGCCTGAAGCAGGCACCACCTTCGGTAAGAGATGCTTCACTTAATGAACTTAAACAATATTCACAAGTACTTTTTTTTTGATGTTACATGCAAATATTACAGTTCTACCCCGCACTAACTCAAAACACACATGAGGGCTTTTTTCTTACCTTTTGGGTTCTTTCATCTTTTTTGTCTCCTTTGTGGAACTCCTTTGTACCATCACGAGAACCACCGAGTGCTAAATAGCCTGACAGCCACCACAGATTCTGGCTATTTACAGTCTCACCAGATCAGTATCAAAAGCCTTCAAAGAAGCGCATCATTTATTATTATTTTTTGCTTCATTTCCTCTCCAGCCTGTCAAACCAAGACACTGAAACCCTTTCTTCCCTGCAGCTGCTGCTACACTCACACAAACCTTTCATAATTGATCACAAGTGAAGTGGGTCTTACGTAAGGCATCTGTATTATTCAGCTCCACTTAAATAGTTTGAGCTGAGCACGTTGGCACTAAAAGCCTAATGACAACTTAATGAGGATGCAGTTCTCCAAACAGTAAATAGATGAATCAATCAGACTTTATTGATATGTATCTATTTTACACCTCAGAATACGTTTTTAGATAATATTGAATTGCTTAATTGCAAATAAATATTCCCCTTTTTTTTAGCAGCCCATATGACTGGTATTTTCTTAAGCCGCCATTTTAACCACATGGGGTGGTGTCTTTTTCTAAGCAGGGCAAACTTCCCAGACTCATTTCACCTGCACAGTGCTATACAAAATTATTCATACCCCTTTGAACTTATTCACATTTTTCAACATAAAACTGTGCAATTCAGTGTGTTTTGATAGTATTTTATGTGAGAGACCAACACAAAGTAATGGAAGAAAAAGCATGGTTTTATAAAAACAGTTAGAAATCTGAAAAGGGTTGATTTACATTTGTGTTTGGCCTCCTTTACGCTGATACTCAAAGGAGTATCACAAAATTCCCTCAACAGCAAATGGAGTCCACCTGTGTTTGATTAAACACTGTTGCAGTAACCCTTGCAGTTTGCTTCAAGCCATGTAGCAGAACAGAGCAAACATGTGGAAGAGTGTGCTTTGGTTAAATGGGATCAAAAATTGAAAAAAATCGCTACTCCCAACGAAAAACTAGCTTTAGGTCACTGTGAGTACACCAAGGTAGTGGCAGCATCATTCTTGGGAATGTTTTTTGTGGTGTTATTGCCCTTTATTCACAGTAATCAGACAGGAAATGAGTAGAGAGAAGAGGCAAGAGCATGCAGGCAGAGGATAGTTTTCTTTCACACAGATAAGGAAGATGGTCCATAGTACATGGAGAATGCAAGGAGTTGAGTGGGCAATCCTGGCAGAAAAGCTGTAAGAGGCTGGAAAAGACTTGAAAATGGGTCAGAGGTTCACCTTCCAGCAGAACGACAACCCTAAACATACAGCCAGAGCAGTAATAGAAAGGTTGGGATTAGAGCATATTCATAAAATAAACGGTACCAGTCAAAATCTGCACTGAAAAACCTAAAGCGAAAAGATGCTGGTAGCAAAACACCACAAGACTTCCAATCCCTGCACACCAAACGCTTTACAATTTTATTTATAAAACATGAAAATCATGCATAATTTTCCTTCCATGTCAAAGTTATGTGCTACAATGTGTTGGTCTAACAAATCAAATTTAACATGACAAAATGTGGAAAGGTTCAAGGCTTTGTACTGCTATGCCATTCCCCTGTCCCCTGTGCTCTTGTCTGTTGGTATGAACAGACCAAAATCCTTTGAAAACAGCATCACAGGTCGGCTCACAAAACACCAAATTTCTCCTTCACAGGAGTACAGTGGAAAGCACAAACTAGCAGTTGAGCTTTATTTTCTTTGACTTAACATGTACACGAGGCATTTCCTTCTCTTTCCTTTTGCGCTTAATATTTCTCAGCATAAATCTGATTAGATTTATTTAACAGATAGCAAAGGGTTGACGGTTCGACACGTTTGTAGCAGAATAAAAGCAGTAAGTGTGTTGCATAGGTGTAATGAATAGTAATGAAAAGGAAGACTAGATAGATTGCTACAGTCTGCAGACGCAGAGGAAGAGAACACCTCAGGGTAGATGGGGAGATGTCAGCTCTGATGTATGTTTCTCGTCCCTAAAATCCTGCAGGTATAGCTATCTGGGATGTAACAAATCAGAACTGTTTCCATATCCGCTTTCTATTGCTAGCACGGAAATATCTGAAATTTATTTTGACTAGTGGTTTTACAGAAGCTTTAGCAAACGAGATTATTCAAGAATACATTGGATATGGGATTTGGGTCCTGATTTTTTTTAGGTTTCTTCACAGTCTGTGCATTTTCAAATCAAATAAATATGGATATTTGAAGTTCCCAGACTCTCATCCCTGTTCAATATTCCAGATTGTAATAATCTGACTTTCTAAAAATAAATAGCTCAAAAAGTGTTCATTCTTTAGACTAATTACACATATTAGATATATACAAGCTGAGAACAGCTGTATTTGCTCTGATTCATTGATGGAGTTTTTTTATTGAGATCTGACCCATCGATTCTGATTTGACCAACTTTTTTTTTTTTAGTTATTGATTGGTTTATTTTTTCCTGACTATAACTATAACACAGGGAATGGAAACAATGCTCTGAAGATTCTTGGATAGAGTAACTAGTCTTTAATCCCACTGAAAATGAGGCATGATTATCGTTGTTCAACAATCAAAGCAAACCTACCCAACCTCCCTAAGCTAAATCTGATTATTTTTATTAAACTCAAAGAAATGCTTCAGAATATATGCTGGTGTTTGATGCATTTATAGACTGAAAATTGTAGGAGTTCTTAGTTTTGATGTGTTTAATAAATAGGTTAAATGACAATGAAAGTGTAATAGAAACACACAAGCAGAAGCTCAGGATGATGCGAAACGGTTATGGCCACACAAAGAGCTACAGATCAGGTTTTCTTTTTCTATAAGACAATGAAACTAAACAGGCTTAAGACCTGGTTATCTTGAGCTGTTTTGGTTTTTTAGTTAATGAGTGAAAACCCAATGATGATGTCTGAGCTACCGCACCCTGTTGGCGGTCAGACGCCTCGGAGCTCCTCCGGTACCCCAGAACCGATCGCACACTCTATCTAAAGACTCTTAAATGAACGACTCTCATACAGTTTCTAACTTTTTGCTCTTTTAATCTAAATTAAGGCAGAGGAATGATTACAGAGATCGGCGCTGAGGCTCCCGTCTCGGACCGTCGCCGTCTGTTAGAGGATGACGAAGAGCCTCGATAGAAGGTCACATCTAGTTTTTATATCTGGCACTCCAATGCAGTGGATGTGCCCTCCCTCAGTGATTATCAGTAGACTATGTGTCACCATTGTGGTGTCTATCTGTTAGATTGTGTAGCAGCGGGTGTCCATACTTATTCTAAGTGTGCTGTGGCTTTCTAATCAAACCAGTTATACCGGCTGCTCCACTATCTACCCCATTGCCCCAGCTTCAGGTCATTTATGACAATCCTTGGGTCATTTATCCTTGTACTGTATGTTTATGAGCATTCTTATCTTATTGTAACAAAAGGGAAACATTAGAACTTATACTTTATTTCATTATAGTATAAATGGGAAAAACAGCTATGAGCATTTTAATAAAGGTTATTCCTAACAACGAATACACATTTTATACAGTTCTATGTCTGTCGTGGGTGGCTACGTCTCAGGTAATAAAATGGGTTTTGTTGTACATATTTGGAGCTTTTGATGCTTAGAACACACTGATACCGAACCCCAAAAACTCTAATTTAAACAAATAACCAAGTCGCATCAAATGCTTGGTCTAACATGTAAAACGTGGACAAAACATCGAATGAGATCATTTAAATTTCAAGTGTTGAAAGCTGACTTTTGAAACATTGCGTAGGAACTCTGGATTAATCATAAAAAGTAATCATGATCAAAAGTACTGCAGTGTAGGTGCACCTGATTTCTTAATGTAGCAGATTTGCCTGTAGTGTTCTTTGCATATAACCCTGACATGTGTCTATCCTTTCTTCTTCTCTCAGTGACTTGGGCTTTGCTTGCTTTGGGCTGCTGGTGAATTTACCCTAAACTCTGTTGATCCTCTTTTTCTGCTTCTCCCCCCCTTTCCCTTCTTTTCCCATCTCTCTAAACAATCACAAACACACACATACACACTGAATCACGCATCCCTACATGTCAATGGTTGACCAAAGCTGGAAATGCATGTGTGGCCATGCCTCACAAAATAGGCCGCATCATCGAGGGGAGCCCAGCGGACCGCTGTGGGAAGCTGAAGGTTGGCGACCGCATCCTGGCCGTAAACGGGAACTCCATCACCAACAAGTCCCACTCTGACATTGTGAACCTCATCAAGGAGGCCGGGAACACCGTCACACTACGGATCATTCCTGGAGATGGTGAGTAGGCAGCTGCATTTTATTCACATCAAGCGAATCCCAGAGCAGCTTCAAGAGTGTTTCTTTGTTTGTTTTCAAGAGATGTAGCTATGAGTTTTGAGAATGTTTGCATTATTACCACTAATACTTGAAGTGCATGAAGCACTCATGACGTTTTTATTTCCATAGTTTACTGGTTGCAGCTCTGTCCAGCCAAGCCAAGCTTTTTTAGCTCCATTATTAGAAGTTTAACAACACATTAATAACATCTTATAACTTATAGGTTGAGGAGTTATAACGTATCCCTGTGTGTTGTATAGAGCTGCAGTTCCACTCCTTTTTAAAGTGAGTGAAGCTCCCCAGCAGTGTTGTCAGAGCAGCTTCTTTGGGGTTATTTGGGAATTCTCCCAGCCGTTGCAATTTTGCCTTTGGCGTGCCCTCGCTTTCAGAGCATACAAGAGTTATTTGTTTGTGTGCAAGAGAGAAACAGAGAATAATCTGGAACTTTCTCTGTGTGTGGAATCTGTCATTTTGGCATTAAATTAAGAGCTTTGTGTGTCTTATGTGCTGTTCTTCACTTAAAAATCACTGCAGCTTCCTCGCAAATGCTGATTAATAGTTTGCGCGATCCTCCCCGTCAACCAAGGCACTGGTAGAAATTCGAGCTATTTGTCCGCATCGTTGACTTCCAGCTCACTTCACATGAATGAAGAAGGGTTCTTCTTCGGTTTCCGTCCAGAGCAGTGGATGAGAACAGTGAGCCAAAATTGCTAAGCCAAAAAGACGCACAGGGCTTACAAGAAAGCACTGGGCCGAAATAACCAGATATGCTTGACAGCAGTGGTCCCCATCCCCCGGGCCACGGACTGGTACCAGTCCGTGGATCAATTGGTACCAGGCCACACAAGAAATAATTAAACTTAGGCCCACCCCCCCCCCGCAAACGGGGGAAACTCCAGGTTTTTTTTCCCCCTATGTTTATTGCTCAAACCTCCCTTAGTTAAACATAGACATGTGTGGTATCCTCTGAAACATCAGAATCTAAAAGCTGATATAAACCATTTCTACGAACACCAAACACAGTTAAAATTACAAGCAGTTGAATCAGAAAGTAAACACACCCTACAAAACCGAGTCACCGGAAGTCTCGGCCTCTGCTTCCTGATTGGTGGAATTGATGTGAAAGACTTGGAGTTAACTTTATTCTATTGGCTTTAAGGATGAAAAGGAGGGGTCATTTGTGGTATTCGGTCCATCCAAACTCTAGTTATGGACATGCGTAACGGCGCCTATTTCAAAAATCCACATAGAGTTCAAACAGGGCAGAACCTATTATGCAGCTGAGCGTGTATGTGGTTTTTTTAAAATAATTTCTCGTGTTGAATTATTTGGTTTTTTAACCTCAACGAAAAAAGTTTTAAACCGTGAATGAAGCTTTGGACCAAATTACGGCTGAGTTTTGTGCTGAGGACGGCAAATGAAGACCAGGACCGTGTTTTTCTCAGACAATGGGACAACAAAGAGCGGCGCAGCTTGATAAAAGGTCTGGTCATAAAGATGCAGGTGGATTCACTCCTGCTACTTTTGGTCCTCTTTAAACGGAACAAAACGTCCCTTCGAACTTAACAAAGCCATTGTCGCTGGTATCAAAGGTGTATAACGTTACAAAATCATACCTGTTCAGCTGGGCGTTGCTTAGCAACACGTTGTGGGAGAGAACGCCGTCTCTTGCTCGTAGCACGCATGCGTCGACGCCGTTCCAAAAGTATAAATAGAACGCCGCAAAATCTGTGTAGAATGAGCTGCTCTTGGCTCTCACAATAATATTTCTCCTTAAAATACGGCAGAAATATGCAGAACAGAGCAGCTGCTTGTTATTGAGTTTGTGAGTCTCAGCGGGCACACCGACATGATGGTTGAACCCCCCACAACCCGGGGCGCAGTAAAATTGTCAAGCGTTGACCGGTCCGCGGTGATGTAAAGGTTGGGGACCCCTGCTTTACACGATAGTTCCTGTTTATGAGCAACCAGACGCTGTCTGACATGTAGACAGAGAGAGTGTTTCGTAAAGATTGTGGTTTCTCTTGAAAAATAGATTTCTAAGCGGTTATTCTCTCTGCTTGTGTTTACAAATGTTTGCCCCCTTTTTCTGTGTAGATCTACTGTATAACATTTCTGATGTATCACAGGAAGAGCTTCTTCCATACTTCAGCCCTCTTGTTCCTCCGGTTCGGAAGCAGCAATAGAGTTTTGCTATAAGTGTTGCTGTGAACCTTTGCGGAGGCAGTGAAAGTTAGAACAGGAGACTCAGCAGGATAAAGTCAGGGCGCACACCAACCATGTCATTATTGCATCCCAGTGTGCCATAGAAGGCAGGTACACCTGAGGTAGTGAGATTTGTTAAGGTTTTATTGCACAGTAGATGTTACATATCTACTGCACCTTCCAAAAGTATCCATACCCCTTAAACCTTTTCCCATTTTGTCACATTACAAGCCCAAACGTCTTTGGGTGTTACAGACCAATATTAGTGTATTAGTGTGAAGTGGAGGGAAAATGACGCATGTGGCTTTCAGCACTTTTACTACTAAAAACTGAAAAGTGTGTCCTGCATTTATTTTTCATCCTCTGTGAGTCAGTACTTTGAAGAAGATCCTTTCATTTCCAGCACAGTTGCAAGTCTTTTAGGGTACGTCTCAACCAGCTTTGCACATCTAGAATTATATTTTCCTCCATTCGTCTTAGCAAATTGGCTCCAGCTCAGTCTAATTGCTTTGGGAGCATCAGTAAACATTACTGTTCAAGCCTTGCCACACATTCTTGATTAGATTTAGGTCTGGACTTTGACTAGGCCATTCTTACAAATGAAGATGCTTTGACCTATATTATTCCATTGCAGCTCTGGCTGTATGTTTACAGTCCCAGTTTCAAGTCTCTTGCAGCCTTTAACAGGTTTTTGTCCAGGAATTAAATTTTTTTAGCTCCATCCATGCTCCCCACAGCATGATGCTGTCCCCTCTTTGTTTCACCTTGGAGAAGTGTGTGTTCAGGATGATGTGTAGTGTTAGTTTGTTTTTTGTCACAAAGCATTTTGCATGTAGGCCGGTAAAATACAAGGAAGTTTGTCGTTGTAACATGACACATTGTGGAAAGGTTCAGCGGCTGTATTTTTTATTTATTTTACCTTTTGTTTGTTACTCCCTCATTTTTGTTTTTATTGCATCCCCTTTTTCTTTTCATTCAGACCAGAAGGACATGTTAATAGGGTGAGAGACAAACTAAAGAAATGATTTGACTTTTTTGTGCACACTTCTGGGCATTAGAGTTGATAAAAGGTAGTGGTTCCCTAGCAGACTGGAAAGTCTGACAGGAAACAGCTGTGGGAGAGATAAATGGAAAGATGGAGAAGGTTTTGCAAATGAGAATCTGGACAGTTCAATAAAATGTTATGAGGACAATTATGAAGCTGCAAAGCCAATATTTAGTCTGAAACAAAAACTTGTCCTGCCCAATCTTCAAGTTGATTGCTAATCTTTGCACCCCGTCAGGAAACTGAAGGTTTATGTCAAAATGATTCATGGGGAGTCGTGGAAGAGAAAAAGATGAATACGGCAAAGTGAAACTGACTGTGGGAGAAATGGCCAGAGGCAGATTTATAGAGTACCAGCCTGGCTGCACGAGTAAAGCCTGGAAAGTGAATAAGCCTTTCTCAATGCAGCAGGAATGTTTCTGTTCTATAATAATAATAAGTAATACCAACAATGGGTTCCAGCCCAAAATCAGATGCACCCCTTTCATGTGGAAATGAAAGGTAACAAGTGCTTTAACAAAATGACTGAAAGCACAAACTGCTGGGTCTCCTGGATATTTTCTAAGTGTTTGAGGAAGCTGGAGGTAAAGCCGCAGGGTTTTCTGTGGGTCAGCTAATGTTTGTAGCTAACAGCTGCTGAATGGACACAAGTGTGCAAACCAAAAAAGGAAAATGTTTCCATTGTGAAAAATTGATTTAATCCATCACAGTCTCCTGGAACACCAGATAGGCCTCTATTATGCAAATACCGTAAATTATGGATTTATGCTAAATCAGGAAAACGATTTAAGTTCCGCGAAGAGAGAGGGTTTCATGGGGAGTCTTAAAAGATATCCAGAGTTCGTATGCAGGCTGGTGGCATGCTGAGGAGGTAGTGCAATCGTTTGGATCGGGCGTACTGGAGCAGCTCTGAAACATGAAGGACTTCTGGCCCTGGGGACCAGGGTTAAAACCACTGCTTTAATCCATCCATCCACCCGTCTGTCTGTCCGTCTGTCTCTCAGTCCTTCCTTTATCTATCCAGCCATATGCACATATTTACATACATACATACCTCCCTAAGTCCATCCATCCATCCATCCATCCTGAAAACGTAATATTTAAGGGAACCATGGACATCCCACATTGATTTTTTTCTTAATCTGCTTGTCCAGTTGTGGTGGTTGCACTTCGTCTTGTTATTCGGGTGCCATTTAATGAATGGAAATTTCACAATAATCTCTCCTCCTGCCTTATTCCCACAGAATCCTCCAATGCATCTTTGTTGACAAATGCAGAGAAGATTGCCACCATAACCACCACTCACACACCTCAGCAACAGGCAGCACCTGAGGCCAGGTGGGCAGCTCTCTGCAAAATTAAATTTGAATTGATCAGAGTTTTGTAATTCAGTTCTTCAACTAAAATAAATATTTGTCCCTTTCTTTCAGGACCAACACCAAACCAAAACAGGAATCTTATGAGTTTAAAGCCTCTCAGAACACTCCTCCTCAGCCCCCTATCCAAACAGACTCAGCTCAGGTAAGTAAAAACGCACCGGTCATTCACCTGTCCAGTCAACCATTCCATGTCTCCATCAAGCACTCACCACTTCTAACCACATCCCCATTTTCTCTTCACCCATCCATTCGAGCTGCATCCAAACACGCATCCGAGCTCTTTCCCCTCCATGCTTCAGCTCACACACCTTCCCACCTTCCCAAGGACGACCGGTGTGCATTTTTATTTATTTATCTCTCTGTGATCGCCGGCTGCCGTCGGCTGAGGCTGTGGGTTAAGGAAAGCCTGTTTACTTTCAAAGTACCTCCTCAGTCCATTGTGTTCCGTGCTGAATTAAACTGGTGTTGTGGGGATGGCTCTCCTAGATAACATTGATCCCTCTGCAGAGGAGATTAGGGGGGCATGAAGACAAAGCTGCAGAGACTGTCTGGCTGTCCTTGTGCTGCCCAGTCTGTCTCTCTATTGCCTAGAGCCCTAAGCATCAATAATTCAGCATCCTTACACCTGAGCATATGCTCGTACACATGCACGCACACACGCAAAGCACACTCACACAGAAACCCAGGCACAACCACTAAATAGGCGTGCCTTTCCTGGAGGTGCCATTTGTCCCCTGCTCCTGAGATTGGAGACGGTTTCAAAGGGCACACAATAACACACACCCTTGAAAGCCAAATCACAAATTTGTCCTTGATACTAACACGTCTGCCTCTGTCTGTCTCCCTTTTTTGTGTCCATGTGCGTCTGCCTCCGTCCAGGACTCCGAGTTCTACTCAGTGGACCTGGAACGAGACAACAAAGGCTTCGGCTTCAGCCTGCGGGGAGGAAGAGAGTACAACATGGACCTGTATGTGCTGAGGCTTGCTGAAGAAGGAGCTGCAGTTCGCAATGGGAAAATGAGGGTATGGACACATCATTGCAGAATCTCCAGATCTCGACAACACAAATCAGCAGAGATGTCCAGATTGTTTGGAGTCACTTAAGATTTGGCTTTACGTTAAAGTACATTACGGTTTATAAAAATGTATGGAATGTAGGTTCTTGCTCTTTTCTTGCCTATTAGTATTATGTGGTCAATATTAGTGTAGTTATCGTGTCTTATTCAACTGAACAATGATGTTAGGATGCTGCAGTATCTGTTTTTTTTTTATCTGATGGGTGTTTTGTTTTGTCAAAACAGGAGTTTCTTTAGGACATGCAGGGTTATAAAGGTTAAAGAAGTAATGTTTTTAAAATATGTCCCCTAGAATGCTCGTAGCTTTACCATTCAGTTCAAAAGACACATATACAGGTACAATAAAGCTGTCTGTGGATATTTGAGGACAGGTGGTAGAGCAGGTTACATGACATGGACAGCTCTAAAGCTGCAGCAGATGATACAATCTCTAATTCACATTAAGCATCATTGTTATGGTTAAAAAGAAGGAAACCCTCATTCCTCAGATTCAAAAAATATTGTGCAAAACCTATAATAGAGTTTTGCAAGCTGTGCAGTCGGCTGTGATGGATAAAAATTGGCTGTGTGGCTCACAAGGCGAAATTACACCACCAGGTAGGCTCTGGGCTTCTGATACAGAGCCTTTAAACAAGCTTTAAAGATACACAGCATTAAGAGTTTCAATGCGTTTACTCCCTCCTCCTTTAAATCTTATGTCAGAATTGTGTCTCCTATAAAATAGTGAAGTAATCTTACAAAATGTGAGTCAGCTTTTTTTGAAGTTGACTGAGTTATCTTCTGATGCTCAGGCTTGTCTCAGTGAAGAAACAGGCAATAAACCGTTAATGATGGACTAATGTTTATGTCCACTTCTAGAAATGATATCTTATCCTCAGTAAGTTCAGTTTATTTGATGCTTGTATTTGGCTGTGCAGCATTTAAGGCACTGTCCCATTTTAGCTGGAGCAGATCTAAATTATTATTCCACATGTTTGCTTTCAGTCTGAAACCACAACATGCGTTCAGACAGAACTCCAGGGAAATCATTTAGTTTGTTATAACAATGTTATTGATCACATTTATTTGTTGCTATTTTGACTTTGATGCAAAGACCTAAAAAGAAACAGCCACAACCATTAGTTGTAGTTTCCAACTTCACTGAAATTAGCAGGTTAATTAGTGAGGCTACCTGCTGCAGTAGCCAGCCTGCAGTCAGCTTTTGTCAAACAGCACACACTGTGCAATTTCACAAATCCATCATGCAAGCTGGTTATTATAAAGTACAGACTGTTTTCACGCCGTACGATAGAAAATGCCAGAATGTAGGATTAGTTTGTGTAGCAGAATCGTGTAACGATTCCAATAATGAATCGACACGACTTTCAGGTAAACATTCCTATTACTGAAGTTGGACTTTAAAAAGAGGAACAGGGGTGAATGCTGCTGGGGACAAAAGACGATGAGAATTGTTCTTGCAGCTCTGCAGGATATTCGTTGTAGATCATCTTTGGCTGTGAGCAGCCTAAATTAGCCGTTGGTGCACCCGTCACACAGAATAACAGACCACCAGTTCAAGCTTGCAGCCAGAAATGTTTTATAAGTCGTTATAAGACGTTAACTAATCGCTCAGTTTGAACCTTAATAGAAGAGGTGAGCGGTGCCGCTTTAACTCTTACACCACTGTTAGTTTTTCCCAAAGGGCCAGGACGCCGAGCCTTTGGCTAAACACTTTTTTTGGATTTACATTTTTACTAATAAATTGTGAAAAATATTTTTATCTTCTTCTGGCAATAGCAGACTTTGCAAGTGAACAATAAAATGTGATCCATTGTATTAACCACTGAAACTTTAGATTTACTTAAATAATTATCTTTCACAAAAATGACCACAGTAAATCTGTTCATTTAAATTCAGATTGTAATTTGTGAGAAAAGTGTAATTGTCTTCCACAGACTGAGCTCACCACTTTAACTACTGTAGGTAAATCCTGTGGTCCTTGTCTTGTTAAAAATTCAAAATATTATACATAAACTTTTCTTTCTTTTACATGAGCTAAAATGTCTTAGCCAGATCTCTTAGTCACATCTCTCTGCTAACCTTCCTGCTTACAATGGCCCACTCCAGGACGACTGTAGAGGAAAAGAAGAGGTCAGCTCTAAAAATGGAGATGGCTTTTCAAAATAAAAGCACCATGTATCGATTTCTGCAAAGAAATGAACATTTTATGGTTGTTTAACTCATAGTTTTCATGATAGCCGTCATTATGCTGGTGTATTCCACAAAGGCCGTATGAGCTGGATAAACAATATGCAGATATATCTTTTTAGTACTGGCCCCACCTGTTTGCATGTGAGACAATGCTGATGTTCCCACAATGGGAAGATCCTGCAGAAATGGGAGCGTTGTTAGATTTTACTTTGCGCAGTTAGGAAGGACATAGTATGTTGGTGTAATTGGAACATTTGTACATGTATATCTGAATCCTGCTGTTTGTTTGAGTTCAGGTTATTTAGACGAAGTATTAATAGCAGCAGCAGCAGCCCTGTTAGGCAAAGAGACATGTCAGACAGAGATCTACTCTCTGCCAAAGAAGTATTCCCCTGGTGCAGACTGCTCTGACAGCTAACCTGAGGAGGGGATTCAAGGAAGCCAGAAATGTTTCTTCCCGTTTCCTGTTTTCCCTCCAGTCTGTCTCTCTCAGCGTCACTGTTGCTGCCTTTTGATTTGCTCTCTGTAAAATGGTTGAAGAAAAGTAGCAAAAACTGTTCAGTGCATTTTTTTCAATCAGATTTTAAAATGTAACTGCTTGTCAACTTGTCTGCCCTTCCCTTCTGTTTTTCCGACGTCATGTCTCTCTGAACCTCTGTGCTTTACGTCTTTGTCCTTCCTTCCTGTCATTTGTTGTCCCGCTGCTGTCTCCTCTTGTTTTTCCTGCCTCCCCTCTTCACCTGTCGCCTGCCTCTCTTTTCTTTTTCCTCTCACCACGGCCTTGTACCTTTCCCCCCAGGTTGGAGACGAAATCTTGGAGATCAACGGCGAGAGCACCAAAGGCATGAAGCACGCGCGGGCCATCGAGCTCATCAAGAACGGAGGCCGACGCGCCCATTTGGTGCTCAAGAGGGGTGATGGTTCCGTGCCTGAATATGGTGGGTCAATCTACGAAAACATTCCCTTCTCCCCCATCTTCACTCCCTGAGCTTGGACTCTGGTGGGGTTTGAAGGGGCAAAGAACTGAATCACACACCCAGGACCCTTCACCCCTTGCTGGCGTAGACACACCAGGGGAGGGTTTGCTTGGCTTTAAAGTCTTTCTTTGGTGAAGGTCACTCCTGTGCTGTTGGGTTCTGGGGGGGGCTGAGGGATTGCTCCTCCGGGTGCGGTTGACCCTCCTTCTGTCACCTGCTCTCAGTTTCCTTGTCATCCTGCTGTCACTTTCCACCTTCTGGCCGCTCAGCTAAAGCACTCTGTCGGGACTTTACAGAAAGGTGCTGGGCCTAATTTCAGTGCAACATTAGAAAAAAGCTGTTTACAGGTTTGAATGACCAGAGTAGGAGAAAAAAGTTTTTCTTATTTTAGTAAGAAGTGACGTAAATTGCTTTAGCTCATTATTAAACACCAGTTCAACATTAAAAAGAGAAACTTGATTCTTTGCTTCCCATAAAAGATGGGACGGCTCACAGCTTTGGCTTCATTGTGACACAAACATATTTATGATATTTATTGGAGGTGAATGTAAGCTACTGAACTCCTAAAGGTTTTAAGTGAGAACTGTACTAACAAGAGGCAGCCTAATACAAGTACATCCAATAATTTAAATTAGCATTGAAAAGTTTATTATTTAAGTAATTTAGTTCAACAGTGAAATTTACATAGATTCATTACACATAAAGTGATATATTTCAAGTCTTTATTTCTGTTGAGGGGGTCAGTCCATGGCTCTTAGTAGGTGTTAAGGCAATCCAGGTTGCTTAAACAGCGTCCTTCAGCTTCTTCTTGACCTAAACAACATGGTCTCTGTGGAGTTTGGTGACCAGTGATACCATGGTCATTAAAGCAGGTATTGGTACTTTTAGCAATGTGGGTAGACCTGCTGGAAAATGAAAATGAAATCAACATCTCCATAAATCCTGTCAGAAAAAAAGGACAGTGGGAAGTGCTAAAATGTTCTGGGAGACTTTGGACTATTTTCTAAATATACACATTTGTAGTTTTTAAGAAATGCACTGGCAGCATTCATCTGTTGTAGTTCTGGCTGTGGTTTGATGGATGATGTGATCATCCTATAAGGCCCCTGTTGCAGGACAGGAGACAACCCTGGAAGGAAATGATCTCTGGACATTCAGCTGTGAATGAATCCTGCTCCTGAAACTGCAGTTTCCTAAGCTGGAATTCATACTTCTCTTAAAAAATGTATTGGAAGTCTTAGACTTTCTGAAAGTGTCTTGCATTCTGCATCTAAAACTACCAGAAACTTGGTTGTAAGTCTTAATTTATTGGACTGAACAAGTTAGTGAATTATTGGTGATGCAGTTGTTTGAAGAGGTGTCTTAAAACACTGAAACATAGTGGCCTAACACTAACAGATGACATGGCCCCCCAAATCATCACTGACTGTGAAAACTGCACACTGGACCTCAAGCAACTTGGATTCTGTGTCTATCCGCTTCTCCTCCATTTTCTCCTTGAATTGTACATGAACCACTGTACAACAGTCCTTTTTCTCGCAACTAAGACTCAGTTTAGTTCCATTTTAAAAATACTTCTCTAATCCCAAAGTGAAATTAAACTCTTGTTCTGCTGTGGTTTAACATGAATACATAGTAGCTCATGTCTGGAATACATCTTTGTGTGCTGGTTCTTGAAGCTCTGACTCCAGCTACAGTCTTCTCCTTGTGAATCTCCCCGAAAATCATGGTCTTTGCTTCACAATCCTCTGAAGTCTGCAATTTTCCCTGTTTCTTCCTTCCACTCAACTTTCCATTGATATGCTTGGATACAGCCAGCTTCTTTATGAGTGACTATTCCTACTTGGGAAGGGTGTTAAGGACTGTCTGCTGGACTGATTATGCAGACAAAAGCACGGCCATATCATAACATTTCTATAAAATATTGGTCTTCTATAATATTTAGATTTTCTGTGAAACTGTTTTCTAGACTTTTATTAGCTATTCACTAATCATCAAAGTTTTGGCAATAAACACTTGAAATATATCACTCCGTCTCTAGTGATCATCTTTAAACCTAGTTTAACTTACTGAATTTAGTTAGTGAACTAAATTCAAACTTTTACAATGCTCCTATTTATTGAGATGGCCTTGTACTCTTTATTTTCTGTTTTCAAGCCAAAATTCTGCTATGCTGTGGTTGACATTCCGCACTCATCCATGGATTTTTTTTCTGTTGTGCCCATTGTCAATGTTAATGTCATTAAAATGCTGTGAAGATTAAAACACTCAACTCCACACATCCCCATGCAAAAAGAAAATGAGTCATGGCGCTTATATAAAGCTTTTGTACAGTGATTAAATGAATAGAGACATTTTTACAAGTATTTTTGTTCATTGTACAGAGCCATGAATCAAAGCCACATCTAAATGGTGAAAAAGTTTATTGCTGCATGAACTTGTCAAAATTGTAAATTTGAAGTTTTTTGCCCCCTTCTATTGTCAATTTTCCATAATATTTATGGAGCGTTTCTTTTTTTGTTATTGTATTGACAAGTTTTGATTGATACTCAAGATTCATGAACATTTTTCATTGTCTTGCTTTTTCTTTGTTTTCTTTTTGAGTGTAGAAACATTTGCTTGTGTAAGTTTATTTGCTGTTATGTGATCTGCACCAATTATGGCGTCATGTGAACTTTGTATATTTTTGATCATCATTTGTATTTTTTTAAGTTGACACAAACTTTTTGGCAGTTTTGCCAGCGTTTCTTCTTTTGATTTCTGGAATTGGACATTATTTTTTCTGCTGCTTCTTTGTCAACAGTGTGTGTGACTGGCTTTGTGTGTTTGTGAGTGAGTGTGTGTTTGGGTGGTGGTGGGTGGGGGGGTGTCGTTCACTATTCTGTGTAATTGGTGGTTTTCACGGAAGGGTTTAGGCAACTTCTTGGACTGTCTCTTTACTCTGAATGATCAAATAAACACTCTTTTTTCCATAAGAATCAACACAATCAGTAATTCTCGCTTGTCTTTCTTCCAGTTGGTTCCAAGCAATCTAAACTTCTGTGTTCTTTTTTTTCTGTTTTTGTGGATGCTCACCTCTCTCTGTATTACGCTGGGCTCTTGTCTTCCTTCAGGAATGGCCGCTCCCCATCTCACCGCAAGTGTGAGAAATGAGAAGATGGGGGAGGCCTCTGTCCTCCAAAATGAGACCACGGTTTGTAACTGTCCTCCTCTGTCATCTGGCTTTTCCCATTTCTCTTCATCCTGATGTGTGTGCTGTGGCCTCAGATCACTCATGCCCGTGCTCTGCTTCATGCGTACACAGCCGTTCACCCAAACACTTCGGTGTTGTAGCTCCTAATTGAAACAACCCATGCATATGTTTGTAAAATCTGCAATTCTGAACAGTAAGTGTAAAGTTTTGGTTTGTTCTAGTTTTTTATTTTTCATTTCAGAAAGCATTCCATCTGTAGACTACAATAGATCTCAACGGCTCAAGCTTCCTTTTTGCTGCAGTTGTATCTGCCTGAGTCCTGTTTTAGGCACATTGGAGACAGAGTTAGGCTCACAAGACTGTGGTTATTTGTCCACAAAAAGAAGACTGGTTGCGTTTTGTCTGGAGCTACCAGGGAAAAAAGGAAAAACAGAACATAAGGTTCATGGATATATATTCATAGAATATGTGTAAAAAAGATGGAGTCAAATGATGCAGTGGCGATCCCTAAAGGGAGCAACTAAAAGAAGACAAAGACTAAAATGTTTGCACATATGCTTGAAGAACTTGCTAAAACAGTACAAAATGTATTCTTAGTCCAGTAAATACGCACTCTGGTACTTTTTAATGGCTCTTGTTAGGAAAATTATTTAAATTTTTTAAATGTTTTTAAAGAAATATAAATATTTCCCTAAATTATTTAGAATTTCGCCAAATAGAACAATCCATACTTGGTTTAGAATATTCCTTTGCAGGTTTAACTATTTTTATACTCCATTTTATGCTCTATAAGTATTTTCTTTAAGTAATATTTTATGTATTGTTCTAAGAGTCGTGATGTTTAAAAAAAACCTTTGAAATGCTACCCTTTGTGCTATCACACAAGTTTTAAAGGATCCCTGTTTAGCATAGAATTACCCAGTTAAAATGTTTCAGAGATGAAAGTTCAAAGAAGTTCAGACCAGGGATGGGCGATATATTTTTTGTTATTTATTGCTATAATGATTATTTTGCTAAAAGTATTTAAAAAACCCATTACAGTCTTTTTTGTAAATTTTGAATGTATTTCTGGGACTGCATGTCACAGCAATCAAAGCCTCACAAACAGTAATTATTGCTCCTATATAAAAAAAAACAAGAAACTATTTATGGATTATCAAATGGGCTACTTCTGGACACCAGTAGTGAAGTTTTATCTCTAACAGTACCCAATAGACTGTTTTTTATATATTTACAGATATTGATATTTTGTGCTGCTTTCATGGAACCAACAGTGGAAAATATACTAAAAATAATAATCTCCACAATACTTAGTTTTTGGGCTTTTCAAACATTATTCTGTAGATTTTGTGTTTATCATCATAAATACAAATTTGGCCCATCCCTACCTTAAAATCTGTGAAAAACTGAAAGGGCCTTTTACTTTAATGCCATTTCAAACATCCGCTAGCCTTTTCACAACCACTGGAGCTCATTTTGTGGGAAAATTACAGTTGTGTTCAAAGTAATAACAATCCAAATACACTAACCAGATCAATCAATATTTTTGGTAGAAATCATATTTACCACATGGCAAATAATTTACTAGTGGGTGTAGTAGAGTCATAGAGAACCAGCATGCATTATATGCATGCTTTTAAGTCTCTAATTAAATAAATGATTGACAGGGGAGTGTTCAAAATAATAGCAGTGTGGAGTTCAATTACTGATTCATTCATAATGTGAAGAAACAGGTGTCAGTCAGGTGGCCCTTATTAGGGTTGACGCCAGCAGATGTTCATACATTTCTCTCTGAAAACCTGACAAAAATGGCATTGTTCAGAAGAACAGCCTAGGTTGATTAAGGTGTTGATTGGAGAGGGGAAATCTTATAAAGAAGTGCAGAAAACGATTGGCTGCTTGACTAAAAATATCTCCAATTCTTTAAATTTGAAAGCAAAACCAGAGAGACGAGGAAAGCGCAGGAAAACTAAGACTACCATTCGAAAGGATCAAAGAATAACCAGAATGGCAAAGACTCAGCCAGTAATCAGCTCCAGGGTGATCAGAGAGTCTGAAGTTAACAGTCAGTACTGTGACAATTAGAAGATGCCTGTGTGAAGTTAATCTATCAGCAAGAAGCCCCACACTGTCCCACTGTTCAAAAAATAGACATGCTGAAGAAGATAGTGTGCCTTAGAGCACATCAACTGGCCTAAAGAGAAATGAAGGAACGTTTTGTGGACTGATGAAGAAAAATTGTCCTTTTGGGTCCAAGGGCTGCAGACAGTTTGTCAGACGACCCTCAAACACTGAATTGAAACCACAGTTCACTGAAAACATCAAGATTGGTGGTTCAAGCATCAAGGGATTATGGATCAGTTTGCATATAATCAAAATACTTGAAGAGGTCATGTGGCCTTGTGCCGAATAGGAAATGCCCTTAAAAGGAGTGTCTCAACAAGAAAACGACCTCAAACACATGTAAGCGTGGAGCATCTTGGTTTCAGACCAACAAAATCAAAGCTCTGGAGTGGTCAGCCTAGTCCCCGGGCCTTAATTTCACTGAAAACTTGTTGGGGTGAGATCAGAAATGCTGTTTCTGAGGCAAACTGAGAAATCCAGAGGAATTGTGGAATGTTGTCAAACAATCCTGGGCTGGAATACCTGTTCACATGTGCCAGAGGTTGGTTGCCTCCATGCAACAGAGATGTGAAGCAGTTCTCAGAAACAGTGGTTATACAGCAATAAATCAATTTAGTGATTTCCAGGAATAATAAATCCTATATATACAATAAACATTTTAGTTTCTAAAGAAAAATGAAGACACTGCTATTATGTTGAATAGCCCAATGTTCACTTTTCTTAATTTTGTGCAATTGAACGCAACTGTAAACCCAGTGGTTTGAATTGGAATGTTGAATCGTAAATGTTTTTTCAGTTTTAGTTGCAGCGATGTCATGGTTGACCAGTTATAAACCATAATACTCCTTCCATCTGCTGATTTGAAATAATTAAATGAAAAACTATGAATTAATGAGACGATGCCATGAGATCTCGTTTCATCCCTAAAATATAATAATCCATCTCAGTTTGGATTCGTCTTTAGGTTTTGAAATAGGAATGGAAAACATCAAATTGATGGCCAGCTTTTATATTTTCTTACGGTGATAACAAAATGTTTTCTGTCACTGTATCACCATTTGTTTTCTCTACCATGTATCCAGAAATCCTGCCAAACGAATGATTTAGGTTGCTGTTGGGATGTGTCCATTGCTAATTTAGTCAAATGTAGTCATGCTGACTACAGCTAGACTGTGCTTCACAAGACAGATTTCCTCTAGACTAAAAATATTGTGATGTTTTAGATGAGCATGTTATTTGGCTTCAGGATAAACACATTTCCTGAGGTATTGCAGTGTGTGAACATGTATAAATAATCAATACAACTGAGCAGCTTCAATTACATACAGGACCTTCTATCCCGACCAGCCAAGGTCAGGCTATGTGCTGTCTGAACCAGCACTTCAGACATCTGACCCTAGGTAGACCAAGGAACAGGTCTGTTGAAGGAAACAAATCTCTGATTCAATGACTGCTTCTCCATGATATCTTTTCTTTTAACTTACCACTGTCTTTGGCTGCTGCTGTGCCATCTAACATTTGCTTAACATCAGATTGGCTTCCATTGGATATGTTCTCAGCTTCGTGTCTGAGTGGATCAGCATGATCAATGTCAAAGTTTGCTGAATCTTTTAGTGTGTAGATCAATGTTTGATCACTCTAGCCTCATCTGTATGTCAAACTGTGTTGCAGACGGCAGCCCCAACGACATCAGCACAGCCGAACCAGTCACAGGGATACAAAACGCTGCGGAAGTGAGTTCCCTGCCCCTAACTAATGCAGCACCAGAGTCCAGCTACCCACCAGAACCCCCACCACATTCCCGGAGCAAGACTGAGCCGAGTCGCCGCACCAATGGCACCGGCAAGCAACATCGTTCCCGTCACCGTCACCACTCCCCCAGCAAATCCAAGGGGAGGAAGTCCAATGGGAAAAATGGGCCCAGGCCGTTAAAGAAGAAGGATGACAAGGAAAGAGAAGGTCATCGGCACCGAAGCCGCCACCGCTCACCTCATAAGGGGCACAGCCGGTCACGCAGTGCAGACAACACTCTGGATAGCCGTGATAGAGGGCACCACCGAGGCCGTTCTCCAGAAAGGCGTCGTGATCAACACTCCTCATCAAACCCCCGCCACCACTCTCCTCGGCGCTCCCCTTATCGCTCCCCTCACCGCTCTCCTCGGCGCTCCCCTCACCGCTCTCATCGCCACTCCCCTCGGCGCTCACCTCGCCACCACAGGTCACCCCAACGGGACCATTCGCCAACCAGACATCGCCATCGCTCCGCAGACCCCTACCGTTATACCGCCTCTGAGAGAAACAATGAGAAGCCAATAGTAGAGGAACGTGCGATGACCGAGACTCCTGAACCAAGCCTCGCTTTTGAAGATACCATCCTGAGGGAGTCACCGGCCCTGGCCCGCCTTAACAAGGAACCCACTCTTTCACTTCCACCATTACGGAGAGAGAATCGTCTTTATGGGCAGGACAGGCTTCTGATGAGAACCTCCTCCATGGAGAGGACCTACAGGGGAGATAGACTGATGAAGGACATTGCATCCCGCGACACCTACAGAGACGTCACCCTGCCCAGAGTCCGAACCCCTGACTTAGATTCATCCTACCATAAGTACACTTCCCTGTTGAGAGGGCATACACCTGAGATGCTGGAGAGGGATGGGCACTTTGCCAGTCGAGAAAGCACCCCTGAACCTCGGTACCGAGCTCACAGCCTGGGACGTGCCATCTCCCCAGCCAGGAGGGATGACTCTGAGGACGAAGAGGATGACGACAATTTTGTTGCAGCTAAAGTCAGAGAGTACTACAGCACACTCAAGACCAACAGCAGTCGCCCATCCAAGCCCGTGACCCCTGAGCCTAAGAAGACCTACAAGGATAATCCCAAAGACCTGAGCATCTGATTGGTCAGTTGTCAGCCAATCATGGATATCACCCACACAACACCTCAAGTACTCACTTCCATTATCGGTTCTACAGGAATGCACCAACTTGTGTTCACATGCTCATAGAAAACACCTTCACACACACAGGGACACACACACACACACACACGTACACTCCATATGCATTCATACAAAAATTACGTAATGTGTTAAGTTACTAACAAGAGTGATTCCAGAATGACTTTTGAAAGCCTTTTTTTCATTTTTTTAACTGTGTTTTTGTTCTCTTTTTTGTTTAAGCATTCTACATTTACAAACCTTTCCAGAAAATATAAAACCAGAAAAAAAAACAATGATGTGCCTAAGAGTTCCATTAACAAGAAGCATTTTGTTTTTAATCCGATATGTGGCGGGCTTTTTGTGGCCCACTGTCAGACGATGAAATGTACGTACTTTTCCATGAGGATTCCATGGAAGTACCGCGTACCTGGATCACCGTGGCCGGTGCTCCTAATGATGCTGTGCATGTCTTTTCCGGTTTCAGTGTCTCTTCTTCTTTCTGTCTCTTTTACCTTTGGTCTCTCTCTTTCTCTCTCTGTCTCTCCTTCCAGTGCCACTGTTTTTTAAACATTTGACCAGATTATAGCACAAGCCTGCATTTGTTTGTATATTTTTGACAGTCTGCAGTATGTGTACATTCAGAGGTGATCATTTTAAACGAATGAAGGGAAAATTAAAAGTGAAACTATGATGATGATGTTACAATAAAATAATATATTCAACGAAATAACGTGTGAGACTGCTACTGTTTTTTTTGCTATATGTATGTATATATAAATATATATATATACTAAGATAATGTAATCTTTTCATGCTTAATGGTCACTAGAGGGGTTTTTCGAAAGTTTTTTTCTTGGATGTGTATGGGTCTCGATATTGATGTCACATCATGTAAAGTGCCACCTACTGGTCAGCCACAAATCAACTGTATTTAAACCAGTTGTGGTTGGTTGTCAGAATGCCTCCTGCCAATCAGTAACATACCTTTGGAAAGCCTTTTGGTTTCTTCTTAAATTACGCCACATTTGAAGTGAAAATGCATTTGTGGGTTGACCCCATGAAAAACTTCATAAATCTTCTCTGCAAATGCCAAACAGCTTTTGGTGGAGGTTGTATGACGTTGTGGGGTGGCATATTTGTTACTGAAAATATGAGGCTTGTCACCTTTTGAGGCAATCTCAAGACAGAGAGATATAAAGATCAGATTCTGCAACCAGTGGCAATCCCATATCTCCACTCTTGGGGATCAAAGAGAGCGGAGTTTATCAAGGACTACCTCCACAATATGAGATGATGGAAGGCCTGCCATCAGTCCTGACCCTCAACCGCGATGAACACTTCTGGGATCAGCGTGGGTGTGTTTTTATGCCAGACTGACTAACACAACCATAATGACTGACTTGCAGAAAATGCTGGTTGAGGAATGAGTTGCCATCCCATAACACTGTGTGACCAGATAAACACTCTACTGAGGCCTCTGACCTAATGATTAAATTAAATTTCCAATATGTCTTGTTTCTTCCAACTTTAATAATCGACTCTAATAAAGGACAGCAGACTAAGCTGTTTGGCATTGACAGATAGTATTTCCAATAATGCATTTTGCTTACAAATGTATAACTTAAAGAGAAAAGGCTGGTTTTCCATTAGTATGAGATTTATTTCCAGAAGGCATTGTTACAAAAAGGAAATGGACACATTTCTGCATTTTTTTGTGTTATTTCAATCTCTTACATGAATACAAAACATATTGGTAACATCAATTAACAACTGAAATATTATAATTATTATTATATCTTGATGTTTGAATGAAATTGCAATTTATCAACTGTCGAAGTGGACATTACGCATCACTGGCCATATTTAACCTGATATTTTGAACATTACTTTGACTATTCTGTTTTCTGACGTATTCTGTTTTGAAAATATATCACTTTTTGGAGCTAAAACAATTTTTTGCAGTCCGGTTCAGTTGTTTGTTACAGTTGGTGTACTTTTTATTTCATACAAATTATTTCAAATTATTTCATTTCAAATTAGGATTATGATTTTGACTTTGCCTATAAATGTCTCAGTAAAGGAAGGGTTGCAATAACACTAGATGAAGTGATGGTGGAGATTGTATCCACTAACAGAGGTCAGGGACATGAAAAGCAAAACAACATGAAGCTCAGAAAGAATCAATTTCAGCTTTGGAGCCTTTTCTGGTGTATTACTGACAGATTTTGAAGATCAATGAATATATTGGTGACTACATTCCAAACTCTGGTTCAAAAAGATCATGTTCTTCACAAGGGGAAGTAGGGAGGGTCTAAAAAGTGATGACAAAGAGCTGAATGAAGGATGGATGAGAGATGAACAAGTACAGAGAAGAGGAAAAGCAGTGTGGAACAAGTAAAATTTTTCTTCATTACAATTTATATAAGAAAGAGGTAAAAATGTCTGCCCACTCTATACTGTATTGTAGTTTTCACTCACGCTCACAGTATATATTTTGTCATGTTTAAAGACTAAATGGACGTGGTCCCTCTGAACAAGGTTAAGTACCTCAATTAAACATTTTTTTATGCCTAATTATTGAAAACACAAATCCTGAGATGATTATAATTCATGAATGAGAGGAATAACAATAATTTTTGGATGAAATTAATCCAAGCAAATTTCCTCTCTGGTTTAGGAACAAATGAGAAGTTGGTTAAATGTCATGACAGCTCATTGTTTGGAGAGACAAAAATGAAAATGTTACTGATTGTAACATTGTCAGCTTCCTCAAAGGGGTTTTGGAAGTAGTATTTGAAGAGAAGCAAAGCTTAAAAATGTCCATCCTTTCACATTAAAGTCTGGACAGGGCAGTTTGTTCTGATTCACTCTGCCTCACTGCTTATACCAGCCTTTACTCCTGCCTTCCTCCATCTCATCCTGCTGGATCTACTCAGTTTGCTGAAATATTTATCATTTGATGGAGAACAAACAGCAAGAAAAGCAGCATCCCCTGTTTCAGAACAGTGACTGCAGTAGGTGGAAGATGATTCAAGAGAAGACGGATTATGTTCAGGTTGGTGAGAAGATGAAAACATTTTTGTACAGCTCTGATCTGTTCAGGGTGATGTGTAGTCTTAGTCATCAGCCACTCATAGAAATTTGCATGTCATCAAAAAAGTTCTGGTTCTAGTCTCATCTGGCCAGAGAACTTTCTTAGCTGCGTCCCCTATATGGCTTGTGGCAAACTGCAAATGGGACTTCCAATGATTTTCTTTCAACTATGTCTTTCTTCTTGTCGCTCTTTTATAAAAGCCAGGTTTGTGGAACGCATGATAAATAGTTGTCGTGTTACAAATTCTCCCACCTGACTTGTGGATATTTGCAGCTCCTCCAGAGTTACAATGGGCCTGTTGCTGCTTCTCTGATTAATGCTCTCTTTGACCAGCCTGTTAGTTTAGGTTGTCTGCCATATCTTTGTTGGTTTCCCATGTGCCGTATGTTTTTGGTGCTCTGTGCTCAGTGCTCTGTGAGATGTTCAAAGATTGGGACACTTTGTTTTTTTAATTTTTATTTTTTTTGTGGCACTGGTATCCTTCATTTTTGTTATTTTTCACAAAGTAGGTAGACAGGAAGTGGGGTGAAGACATGCAGCAGAGGTCTCCGAAGTTGGGACTCAAACCGGCTGTGACGAGGACTGAGGCCTCCATATATGGGGTGGGCGCTCTACAGATACGCCACGCTCCGTGCCCCAAAGATTGGGATACTTTTTAACACTGGATATTATCTAATGGTATCCAGAGGGTACTAAAGTTCTAAAATGAAAAAAGACTGCAAGGTAGTTTGTTTGGTAACAAAAGAAACATGCAAAAATCAGTTTTTCTCCTTTTGTGATTGGTAATAAACATTTAGACTTTAGCATGGACGTTGTTAATGTTGGATGTATTATGCGAGTGTACAGCAGCATATACACACATAATATGGTCACTGTTCTGAAAATGTTTTTCCTGAAATGTGGTTGCTTTTGCTGGGTACTTAATGCCACATGTTGAAAAAAAGTGTGCATCCCAGATTACCCTGTGGACGCAATCTGTGCTGCTCATAAGAGGAAACTGAGATAAAGAGTCGTGATCAAGCTGTAACATATCAGAGCGTTTTTTTGGCCCAGTTTCCTTGCAGTTCAAGTAGGCTTGAAACGCATTCAGCTTCTTTTGATTCAACCTCTGAAATAGCGTTTTTTTCAGCCCAAATTTTTAAAGGCAAACGTGTCCCACAGACATATGGTTTTTGCTCATTTATATTAATCCTAAACAGCTGATACTGGAGCACAATAAATGTGTGCATATGTTTTTACCCATATGAAACTGTTGCTATGTTAAGAATTTATCCAGCTTCCAAAGACACACAGATGCTTGTACCCTGCAAACACTTTCTCTCTGCTCTCTCACAGAACGTTAACCATGCACCTCCTAAATAATGGATGTAATCCACTTCGGAGCACTAAAACACTCTCCTCCTCTTTCTTTAAATATCTCTCTCTCTCTCTATATCAAAAACACATTCCACCTTTCATCACCAAATGCAAAAACACAGCCCTATGTTTTATAGGTTGTGCCACCTAAGAAATGATGAACAACCCTGGTCTGGGGACGATTTATCATGTCGGCTGCAGGCAGGAGGATGCAACAGTAATGAAATGTGCAATAGTAACATGTCTGCAGCCCGGCAGGCTGTCAGCAAGCCGGGTCAAGCACCTTTATCTTTTTGTTTTGTGTTTTTCCCCCCCACCTCCCTTCAGCCAAGCTCCAGCTGCTCTCTTTTCTGACCCCATAAGATCTTCTGCAACATTACCATGGAAACACTGAAGCAAGAAGCTCTTTCCTCATGCTGACTGGAGCACACAGGAGTTCCACATCCATAAATATGAACACTAACAAGAGAGTGGGGTTATTTTTGATGGTGCGCTCAGGATTTCGGAATGCTTTCGATCAGGGCCAGAAAAAAAATTCAATATGACTTTCCAGCAAGGCTCTGAGCCTGTCGTGGCTGTCCACAGCTGTTATACAGCAGCACTTATTTGTCATAATATGGCTTCTGTCTCATGCTCGATTGTGCATGGCCTTCTTTGAGACAGGGAGGTAGAGTGGAGGAATGTGTTCTCGTTGCTCAAATGGGATCCTGTAGAGTGTGTATTTTTCTTATCATGGCCACTCCGAGTTTGAAAAGGTTTAGGTTATAGTGTGGGTAAGAATTTCTAGCTGCTCTAATCAAGCATACTGCAACACGCCTGATTTTAAATTTAGTCTGAAGAACAGGTTTCTGCTGAATGAAAAGCATGTTTTTTGGTAAATCTTTTCTTTAGGAGCAAGAACACATCTAAAACATGCAGTAGAGGAGGGCCTTAGGAGCAGGGTGCCCTTTTGTCTCCTTTTTTTTTTTTTTTTTTTAGATTACATTTAGCCTTCTTTCCTTTTTTTTCCGGAAGTATCCAGACACATGGTTACCCTCTTGAAATTTCAGACATTGACACTTTCAGAAAAGCTTAATTGTTTGCAAAGTGGCTTTTTAGCTAATATTGACTTAAAACCAGATATTTCCACAAGTTGTATAACCGGTCGGTTAAATGCAAGAATAATGACAATCTATTACTTTATCAAGGTCAGAAGTGCACAGATGATGATGTCATGGTTTAGTAAGATTCTGATAGGTTCAATCACAACCTTGTAGTTAAATAGCGGCCCAGCTTTAGCTGTAAGGCAGCATTTTAAACACACTGCTTCCTCGTGTGACATCATGGTAAATTGTTGTCTGCAGATCATCTACTTATTATGACAGTAATAACTAATAAGTTATATTATTTTGGCAGCAGTTACGATAACAGTTATTTTTCTGTTTTAAAATAAAAGCAAGTAGCTTGTGTTAAGTTTTGTTTAAATTTTTTGTGTTAATACTATTAAACCATAATACTCATGTTGACCAGACTGACAACTCTGTCGCTCTGATCATCAAAGGATTGTCAGCTAGCAGTGCCTACAACCACGCTCAAGACAATCCAGACTCTTATGATGTGTCGTTCCATGATGGTGTCATGATCTACCGAGCGCTACAGGAACAGGGGCGTCAAGAAACTCTTGAAGACCCTGCTTTTCAGAGAGCATCTCCTACCCTAGCGCCTACTGTGTCCTTCCTTACCCTCTCTCTTTCTGCACTCTATTTCTACTCTGTCTCCCCTGTGACCTCTATCAGAACCTGACGATATGTCTTCCTTCGATCATTATTAGCTTTTATATTGACTGCATTAAAAGATCCTCATATACGTTACTTTGTATAAAAGCCTCTGCCAAATGAATGAAACAAAATCCAACACAGACCCAAATCTACTTGCGGCTCCAATATTAATATCATAAATGATTCAATTCAATTCAGTTTATTTATATAGCGCCAATTCACAACACATGTCGTCTCAAGGCACTTCACAAAGTCAGGTACATACATTCCAATTAATCTTAATCATTGAACAGTGCAGTCAGATTCTGTTATTTATTCAAATTGGATAAAAAGTTTTTCTGTCTAAGGAAACCCAGCAGATTGCATCCAGTCAGTGTCTTGCAGCATTCCCTCCTCCCGGATGAGCATGTAGAGACAGTGGACAGTCACTGGCTTTTGATTTTGCAGCAATCCCTCATAATGAGCATGCATGTAGCGACAGTGGAGAGGAAAACTCCTTTTAACAGGTAGAAACCACCGCAGAACCAGGATCAGTGTGAGCGGGCCATCTGCCACGACCGACTGGGGGTTAAGAGAACAGAGCAGAGACACAAAGAAGAACAAAGAAGCACTGATCCAGGAGTTCTTTTCTAGGGGAAAGAAAAGGGTTTAAATGTTTAAATGGATGTAGCTCCTTTAGTCGTTTCCCCTAGAAAAAGGGAAACAGATAAACTCTGAGCCAGGTTTCAAGTTTAGAGTCTGAAGAGAGCACATAGAGTTAGTCAGAGTAGAAGCTCAGTCAGTAGCTATGTCTAGGAGAGAGAAAGGGTTAAACACTGAAAGACAGGGCCATGTGGATCATCGGTAGAGGGTGAGCATTAAGTTGTTGCCAGCAGAAGCTTGGAGGATTCCCCTCTCCAGAAAGGTGTCACAGGTAGACACAGAGTCAGGCCAGGTGTAGCTTCTAGGAAGAGAAAAGAGAGAGAACAAAGTTAAAAGCTGAAATAACAGCAAATAATACAAAATTGAAGACTAGTGTGAGAAAGTAGCGAAGAGGGTGAAAGTGGTCATTATGTCCTCCAGCAGCCTAAGCCTATAGCTGCATAACTACAGAGATAGCTCAGGATAAACTAAGCTACTCTAACTATAAGCTTTATCAAAAAGGAAAGTTTTAAGCCTAGCCTTAAAAGTAGACAGTTTATCCATCTAGAGCCCACTGATGGCCACTGTTATACTAAAAACCACAACGATTGGGATATCTCTCTCTGTCAGATTGACCATAACCATTGGAAAAGAGAGGGGGTCATACAGGTAGCAGAAATGGAGGGTGTGTTTGCTTCTCAACCATAACTGAGCCGGTTTAGGCTAAACCTGACTCCCCCTTACTCCATCCAACAGGGACGGAGGAAGGCTCCCTCCCTAATAAACTAAGCCACTATAACTATAAGCTTTATCAAAAAGGAAAGTTTTAAGCCTAGCCTTAAAAGCAGACAGGGTGTCCGCCTCACGGACTAAAACTGGGAGCTGGTTCCACAGGAGAGGAGCCTGATAACTAAAGGATCTGTCTCCCATTCTACTTCTAGAGACTCTAGGAACCACCAGTAAACCTGCAGTCTGAGAAGGAAGTGCCCTGTTAGGAACGTATGGAACAATCAGATCTCTGATGTATGATGGAGCTAAATCATTAAGGGCTTTATATGTGAGGAGGACAATTATAAATTCTATTCTGGATTTAACAGGGAGCCAATGAAGGGATACTAAAGTAGGGGAAATATGATCTCTCTTTTTCATTTTCATCAGAACTCTTGCTGCAGCATGATTTAAAGTTAATAGGAATAATGATTTATTAATCCAGTCTTTTTGACTGAGCTTTTACTGTGACTAACTGTATGTGCTCTCTTTCTGAGTTTATCTGTTCTTTCTTCCTAGATGAAACCACTAAAGGAGCTACATCCATTAACATTTACAGTACAGACCAAAAGTTTGGACACACCTTCTCATTCAAAGAGTTTTCTTTATTTGGCATTCTGTTGATGAGCTTCAAGAGGTAGTCACCTGAAATGGTTTTCCAACAGTCTTGAACGAGTTCCCAGAGATGCTTAGCACTTGTTGGCCCTTTTGCCTTCACTCTGCGGTCCAGCTCATCCCAAACCATCTCGATTGGGTTCAGGTCCGGTGACTGTGGAGGCCAGGTCATCTGGCGCAGCACCCCATCACTCTCCTTCTTGGTCAAATAGCCCTTACAAGATGCTGTGGTAGCCATGTTGGTTCAGTATGGCTTCAATTTTTAATAAATCCACAACAGTGTCACCAGCAAAGCACCCCCACACCATCACACCTCCTCCTCCATGCTTCACGGTGGGAACCAGGCATGTAGAGTCCATCCGTTCACTTCTTCTGCGCCGCACAGAGACACGGTGGTTGGAACCAAAGATCTCAAACTTGGACTCATCAGACCAAAGCACAGATTTCCACTGGTCTAATGTCCATTCCTTGTGTTCTTTAGCCCAAACAAGTCTCTTCTGCTTGTTGCCTGTCCTCAGCAGTGGTTTCCTACCAGCTATTTTACCATGAAGGCCTGATTCACACAATCTCCTCTTAACAGTTGTTCTAGAGATGTGTCTGCTGCTAGAACTCTGTGTGGCATTGACCTGTTCTCTAATCTGAGCTGCTGTTAACCTGCGATTTCTGAGGCTGGTGACTCGGATGAACTCATCGTCCGCAGCAGAGGTGTCTTGGTCTTTCTTACCTGGGGCGGTCCTCATGTGAGCCAGTTTCTTTGTAGCGCTTGATGGTTTTTGCGACTGCACTTGGAGACACTTTCAATGTTTTGGACTGACTGACCTTCATTTCTTAAAGTAATGATGGCCACTCGTTTTTCTTTACTTAGCTGCTTTTTTCTTGCCATAATACAAATTCTAACAGTCTATTCAGTAGGACTATCAGCTGTGTACTGTATCCACCTCCTGCACAACACAAATGATGGTCCCAACCCCATTTATAAGGCTTAAAATCCCACTTATTAAACCTGACAGGGCACACCTGTGAAGTGAAAACCATTTCAGGTGACTACCTCTTGAAGCTCATCAACAGAATGCCAAGAGTGTGCAGAGCAGTAATCAAAGCAAAAGGTGGCTACTTTGAAGAACCTAGAATATAAGATATATTTTCAGTTGTTTCACACTTTTTTTGTTCAGTATATAATTCCACATGTGTTAATTCATAGTTCTGATGCCTTCAGTGTGAAGCTACAATATTCATAGTCATGAAAATAAGACAACTCTTTGAATGAGAAGGTGTGTCCAAACTTTTGGTCTGTACTGTACTTTTCCTTCCCATAGAAAGGACTCCTGGATCAGTGCTTCTGTGTTCTTTTTGTGTCTCTGCTCTGTTCTCTCAAACTCCCAGTCGGTCGTGGCAGATGGCCGCTCACACTGAGCCTGGTTCTGCTGGAGGTTTCTTCCTGTTAAAAGGGAGTTTTTCCTCTCCACTGTCGCTACATGCATGCTCAGTATGAGGGATTGCTGCAAAGTCAACGCCAGTGACTGTCCACTGTCTCTACATGCTCACCCGGGAGGAGGGAATGCTGCAAGTCACTGACTGGATGCAATCTGCTGTGTTTCCTTAGACAGAAAAACTTTTTATCCAATTTGAATAAATAACTGAATCTGACTGTACTGTTCAATGGTTGGTTGTTGGTTAGAATCCATGTGCCTGACTTGAAATCTATGTGATTCGATTGGGGTAACTTGGCCCATTTTGAAGTTGCCCACCTTTCGCGGAATGCAACAGGAAACAACACTCTCCAATTGTTTTCGCCTCCGCCTTCCTCCCCCCTTGTTGGATGAAGTAAGGGGGAGTCAGGTTTAGCCTAAACCGGCTCAGTTATGGTTGAGGTGCAAGCACACCCTCCATTTCTGCTACCAGTGCGACCCCTTCTCTTTTCCAATGGTTATAATCAGTCTGACAGAGACAGGTACCCCCAATCCTTGTGGTTTTTAGTATAACAATGCCCACCAGTGGGCTCTACATGGACAAACTTTATCAGTGTATTATTTTACTTAGTACCCCTACACATAGCCCATTCTAAAATGGCCAAACTCTAACACTCAGTAGTTTAATCTAACCTCCCCAACAACCCTATACCATTCCAAACCCTTTGTGAAGTGCCTTGAGACGACATGTGTTCTGAATTGGTACTATATAAATAAAACTGAATTGAATAAAAACTGAATTGAATTAATTTCATTGCACAACATATTTCTAAGGAAGGACTGTCTTATCTCTCAGCAAGTTTCTAAATCTACCTTCCATATTGTGTAGATCCTCATGATTTGATCAATTACTGATACTACAGTATGTTTCCTCTGGCTTGACTGCGGTAAGCCTTTTGGCCACTGTGGTTGTCTTTGGGCAGAAGTTCCTCATTCCAACATCATAAGTTCATGTTTGACTGCATGTGCAACAACATGCACTGTAGTTCTTTGTTTTAACAAAACAAGTGCACTAACTCTTTAACAACTGTCAGAAGCATATTCTATGGTAATAAAAATACCCTGTATATGTTGCAGGGGGATGTAGAAGTAGGATCGGGCTTAAAAAGTAAAATAGGAAAAATTCTTGTCTCATGTTTTCTGCGTTTCGCTGATTCGTGAATGCATCAATGATAAACGAAAAAGTAAAAGATATGGGCGCAGCACTGGTGGTGTAGGGGTTAGCGCGCGGCCACATATGGAGGCTATAGTCCTCGAAGCAGCCATCCTGGGTTCGAGTCCCAGACCCGGCAACCTTTGCCGAATATCTCCCCCTCTCTTTGCCCCTCCTTCCTGTCTGCCTACTATCAAAAATAAAGGCCTCTAGTGCTGAAAAAGTTCTTTAAAAAAAAAGTAAAAGATATTTTTCAGAGTGACTCATCTAAAAAGAATAACCCTTTGAAAGCTCCTGTAGACTTTCATAAGAAATGCATGCAAGAATTTAACTTGGCCTGCTGCACAGCTAAATGATTCATTGAAAACGTTGCATGAGGCCACATGTCATGGTTCTCCAGTTCTCCTGAAAAAGAAAACTTTAGCCAAACCTTCAGATGTGTGATTATTTAGGTATTTTTCTCTAAATGTGAAATTGAGGCCACTGGTATTGTTAAGCCACACTGAAACATTTATCCCCCAAAAAAATAAAAAAATAAAATCTGAATTGAAGTGTCTTTACAAATACTGGAAAAAATTTATCTGTTATTTTTTTTGGAATAAAATCTTCAGATGGTGACACTATGAATTTGTGGCAGTGAATTATGTATTGAGACGCCTTTTTCTTTCCCTTTTCTGATGCCTTTTGTGTTTTGTTTAGTTTGATATTTTTGACGGTCCTTTCCTCTCAGGTTTTATAGATTGCTGTGAAAAAGTATTTGCCTGTTTACAGATTGCTTCTGGTGTCATAAGTTTCATCAGGCACACCCAAAGCTTATTACTGCGGAATCCAGACACATCTGTGCATAAAATATTCTGTGGACAGACGAGACAAAAGTAGCACTTTTTGAAAGGTGTGCATACTGTTACATTGTGTAAAACTAACAAAAAACATATATGGTAAGGCAAACATGGTGGTGGTAGTGTGATGCTATGGGGCTGCTTTGCTGTTTCAGAACAGGGCCAACTTGCCGTAATTAATGGAAGCATGAATTCTGATTTTTACCAGGTAATCCGGCCAGCTTGTGACCCTAGATCCAAGCTCGCATGGGTTATGCAGCAGAACAATGATCCGAAGCACACCAGCAAATCATAATATAGATAACAAAAAACAGAATAAGGATTTTGTATTGGCCTAGTCAAAGTCTGAACTTAAGTCCCACTGAGATGTTGTGGCATCACCTTAAACAGCCTGCTAATGCTCAAAAACCCTTCAATGTGGCTGAAATAATTCTGCTTAGAAGAGTGGGCCAAAATTCCTCCCAAATGATATAAAAGAGTCATTGCCAGTTATCCCAAAGGCTTGTTGGCAGGTGTTGCTGCCAAGGGTAGCACAATCAGTTGTTAGACTTAGGGGACATTTACTTTTCCACACAGGACCAATTTGGTTTGAATAAAATGTGTTGAATGCTCTGAAACATGTATGTGTGGCCAATAAAAGCAAAAACAGAAGAAATCTTTAAGGGAGCAAATACTTTTTCACAGCACTGTACATGGACTATTCAAAGCAGATGGTTGCATGAAGTCCATTCTTAGGGTGATGTAGGCTCTCAGTTATAGATCCAGTGAAGTGAAACTGGCTAGTGTGGGAAAACAGGGACAAAACAGAATTAGGGATGTTACTGTTCACCATACCCTGTCAGTAGAAAATAAAGTGAGCAGATAGAGCAAATACATCAAATATGCAAAGTAATCGCTCTGTTTGTTTCCACTCTGAGCTATTCATCACATTACCACATCTCATTAGTTTTCTGGTAATCAACACTCAGTAATTACTGCAACATTCATGCATGGACATGTGCGTGTGCACGCAGTGACTGGGTTATCAACAAAGTCAGAGAGGAAATCAGTCATGTTCAGCACAGGTCTACAGGCAAACATGCTTCAAAGCGGCACCTTCCCTTCAGCATTGTTTCTTTTTTTAGATTTGACAATGTCAGGTTAAATATTGATGCTCTGAAGTTGCTTCAAAAGGGTCAAGATGAGAGGCTGAGTTTTACTTTGGAATTAAACTAAAGGGGAAAGGTATTTTCCTAACTATGTCATGTGTTACAAAAGGGATTTTTATCAATTTGAATGTTTGGACATTATAGAGATTAAAGCTCATTTTTGCAGACTGTGTTAGAACCAATAATCCATAAAGTTCATGCTAAACATCATATTAACATGCTCTTAAATGTTCAAGCTAAGCAACTGTTTATATGAATCAACTCCTGCCTTCCTTCCATTAACAGACAAAAGAAGATGGGGGATGAGACATATGATGTCTTGCAAATGTATTCAAACTCTGAATCGTGTCCACATTGTGTCATGTTAAAATCCCTATTTCAATATTCTACATTTTGTTATGATTTGGGGTTGTTTGGTTTTTGATTTCTGTTTTTTTCTTTATGTTTTTCACAGTTAAGGTTTTGAATCATGTTTCTGTTTGTTTTTCTGGGTTTTTCTTATATTTCTCACAGTTTTTGAATCATGCTTTGTTTTTTATTTTTCTGGTTATGTTTTAGTCTTGTTCATGTTTTGTCAAGTTTGGTTTTTGGTTCTGGTCATGCTTTAGTTTTTGTTTATATTCAAGCGTTTCTGTTCCTGCTCCAGCCATGTTCTGTTCTGTTAATCATCTTTATCCGGTTCACCTGCATCTTGTCAATCTGTCTTGCTCCACCTGGTTTTCACTCCATATATACACACCTGTTCTGTTGTACATTGCGGATTCATTTTGTATCCCTACTCATGTCTTGTTTTGTGGACCATGCCATGCCTGTCAAGCCAGCCTGCCTCTGTTTTGTTTCTGCCTCTTCTAAGAGTGAGTTTTTGTTTAATTAAAGCCTAAAGTCAGCTACCGTCATGCTGCCTGCGTTCTGGGTTCCTCCGTAGCACAGATCCTAACAGAATGAATCCGCCAACAATGGAACTCGCGGACAGTAGGCAGGAGAGCGCCAGGGACCGATGGGTCCAGCAGCAGATGGAGGAGGCGATGAAACATCTGCCAACCGATCTGGAGGTTGTGCCCTCTCCACTTCTGCTGGAGGAGATGGAGCTCGGACCTGCTGGTCCTGGGTCTGGCCGCGGTGTGGTGGACCTCTTTACTTTCCTGTCTCGGGAGGCGGAGAAGACGCTGCGCCGTTCTGCAGGGCTGTCAGTACCGCAGTCGGCTTATGATGGGTCCAGGTTGGCGATTCCATGCCCGGGGACAGGTCCCCTTCGTCGCTGTTCTCTGCCTGCTCCCCTGGCTGCGCCCTCACCCTCCTCCTGCCGCAAGAAACGTCGGCGCGGAGCACCTTCCTGTTCGGCTGGCGAGGAGGTGGTTTGCCTGCCAGCTGACGTGAGGGCTGCAGCAAGTAAGCCCGCATCTTCGCCTGCCACAGCACTGTCTCCCAGGCTTTCTGCAACTCCGCCCATGCCGTCTTCGCTCCCTCCAGCCGGTGTTCTGAGGCAACACCTGACGAGCTGGAGGAGCGATTAAGGTTTTTTGCCCGACAGATCAAGACCTTCAGAAGGACCAGTCTCATGTATTCCTCTCCGGAGCTGATGGAGAGAATCAGGCAGATGGAGAGGGACTATGAGACGGCAGTAAGGCAGTTTTACTGCCGTCCACCTTCCACGCCAGGATTCCAGGGAGCTGCTGCTGCTGCAGAGCAGTCCACGCCAGGACTCCAGGGAGCTGCTTCTGCTGCAGAGCAGTCCACGCCAGGTCTACAGCCTGCTGTAGAGCTTTCGGAGGGCCTCGAGGGCGAGCTGCCTCCACTTCCAGGTCCTGAGCACCTTCTCAATTTTCTCTGGGGGTTGCTCATGGAACTCAAGCCTGACACACCACGGCCTGTCTCTGCCAGGCCTGACTCACCACGGCCTGTCTCTGCCAGGCCTGACTCACCACGGCCTGTCTCTGCCAGGCCTGACTCACCACGGCCTGTCTCTGCCAGGCCTGACTCACCACGGCCTGTCTCTGCCAGGCCTGACTCACCACGGCCTGTCTCTGCCAGGCCTGACTCACCACGGCCTGACTTGAAGTCTGCCTCAACCTCCTCCACACGCCCCAGAGGACGTCGTAAGAGGGACGCCTCTGTTCACGCCACCAAGGGGCCCTGCAACGCCTTGGCTCTTGCTCACATCACCGAGTGTCCCGCCGACGCTTTGGCTCCTAGCCTCCAAGGGTTCAGTGGGAAACTGGTCCTCGTTCTGGCCTCTGAACCCTGCGATGAGGGGTTCGAGGAGGAAAAAACCGCGGATTCTTTTGGGGGACTTCAAAGGACAGTTTGGTCCTCGTTCTGACCTCGGAGCCCCTAGACGAGGGCTTCGAGGAGGAAGACCGCCGGATCCTGTCTCTGGGGACTTCAAGGAAGAGTTTGTCCTCGTTCTGGCTTCTGAACCCAGAGATGAGGGTTCGCCAGGCTCCGCTTCGGCCTCTGAGGGTTCGCCAGGAGGGTTCGCCAGGCTCCGCTTCGGCCTCTGAGGGTTCGCCAGGCATCGCCCGCCTGAACTCTGTGCCTGTTTCTGGCCCTCCTGCCATGGCCCCCTCCGCCCACCCTGCTTGGGTTGTTTTTTGTTTGGACTCTTGTGGGCGTCTGGTATCCGCCCTTAAGGGGGGGGTTCTGTTATGATTTGGGGTTGTTTGGTTTTTGGTTCTGGTCATGCTTTAGTTTTTGTTTATATTCAAGCGTTTCTGTTCCTGCTCCAGCCACGTTCTGTTCTGTTAATCATCTTTATCCGGTTCACCTGCATCTTGTCAATCTGTCTTGCTCCACCTGGTTTTCACTCCATATATACACACCTGTTCTGTTGTACATTGCGGATTCATTTTGTATCCCTACTCATGTCTTGTTTTGTGGACCATGCCTGTCAAGCCAGCCTGCCTCTGTTTTGTTTTTGCCTCTTCTAAGAGTGAGTTTTTGTTTAATTAAAGCCTAAAGTCAACTACCGTCATGTTGCCTGCTTGTCTGCGTTCTGGGTTCCTCCGTAGCACAGATCCTAACAAATTTGCATTTCATGTGATGAGCAGCATGAATTGGGAAATGCAAAGGAAAACGGAAAGACTATGGCTATTTAAAGAACCTGCCAAAAGGCCAATGTTGACTCTGAAGGAGCTGCAGAGATCCAAAGCTCAGGTGGGAAAATCTGTCAATAGAAAAACTATAAGAAACACACTCCAAAAATCTGGCCTTTATGGTAAATTGCATCAATAAAGCCCTTGTTCAAAGGAAGCTATAGGAAGTTCCACTTGTTGGGGACATGTCAATTAGAGGACACAGCAAATATGTGGAAGAAGGTGCTCTGGTTGGATGAAACCCAAACTGCGCTTTTTTTGTTTTTACTAAAAACCCCAAAACACTGTATGTTGAGGAAAACAAACAGTGCACATCATTTAAACCCAGCATCCCCATGGTGAAACAAAGGTGGTGGCAGCATCATGCTCTGGGGATGCTTTTTTTCAGCTAAGGAGCAGAAGCTGTTCTAAGGTGATTGGAAGAAGGAAAGAGCTACAGGTACATCTAAACAAATCACAGTTTGGTGAGAAAGTTCAATATTTTTAATTTCATTCTCATTTCAGAAAGTGAAACCCATATATGACTTTATTTACCACTGAATGAAATCTTTCAAGACTTTATTTCTTGTAATTTTGAAGATTTATGGCTTACAGATAAATGAAAACCCCAAAATCAGTGTCACAGGAAATTTGAATATTACATAAGATCAATAACAAATATTTTAAACAAATGTCAGGATTCTAAAACATTTTTTGATTTCTATGCACTTAATACTTGGTTGGGCCTCCTCTTGCATAAATTACTGCATCAATGCAGCATGGCATGAAGGCAATCAGCCTGTGGTTCTGCTGAGGTGTAATGGAAGCCCAGGTTGCTTTAATCGTGGCATTCAGGTCATCCGCATTGTTGGGTCTGGTGTCTCTCATATTCCTCTTGGCAATTAGATTATCTATAGGGCTCAGGTCAGGCCAGTTTGCTGGCCATCTAGCACAGTAACACTATGGTCATTGAACCAGCTTTTGGTACCTCTGGCAGAGTGGGCAGGTGCCAAGTCCTGCTGGAAAATTAAATCAGCATCTCCACAAAGCTTGTCAGCAGAAGGAAGCATGAAGTGCTCTAAAATGTCCTGGTGGATGGCTGCGTTGACTGTAGTAGTAGTAGTTGACTTCAGAAAAGACAGTGGACCAACACCAGCACTCTAAATCATCACTGACTGTGGAAACTTTAGGTGACATGGATTCTGTGCCTCTCCACTCTTCCTCCAGGCTCTGGGTTCTTGATTTCCAAATGCAATGCAAACTTTACTTTCATCTGAAAAGGGGACTTTTGGACAACTAAGCAACACTGCAGTTCTTTTCTCAGGTAAGCCCAGGTAAGAGGCTTTTGACCTTGTCTCTGGTTCAGGAGTGGCTGAAAAATGCGACATTTGTAGCTTATGTGTAGGACTTATATTAGCATAGTTGCTCTTGATGCACTGACTCCAGACTCAGTCTACTACATGTGAAGCACCCCCAAATTCTTTGAATGGATCCTGCTTGACAATCCTCTCAAGGCTGCAGTTATCTCTGCAGCTGGTGCACCTCTTCTTACCACACTTTTTCCTATGAATATGCTTAGATACACCACTCTGAACAACTAGCTTCTTTAGCAAGGATCTTTTGTGACTTTACCTCTTTGTAGAGACTGTCTTCTGGATATATGTCAAGTCGGCCCTTTCCCTATTGCAAAACATTTTGACACTAAAAATGCCTTTTTTATGTTATATCATATTTTATTTTTCTGAAAAACTGAATTTTGGGTTTTTGTTATAATCATCAAAATGAAAAGATATAAAGGCTTGAAATATTTCATGAATTTACTTTGTGAAATGAGTGATAAAAAATATTAAACTTTTTCATGATTCATATTTTTTGTTGAAGTTTCCTGCTATAATGTGTACTAAGGTTCAGTAGGTATGAATATCTTTGCAAGAGACTGTATCTTAAAATTTAGTTTTTCTTTTCTTCAGAGTTAAAGCCCCCATGACACATGTCTGAATGCTGCAGCTTCTTCATGCATATTTATTGTTTATGAATAAGATCTAAGCAGCACTGTGCAGCTGATGTAGAATATTTTAATGACTCAACAGACAGCTTTTAAGTAAAAAGTAGTGTTCTGATTTCATATACATTTACACAAAGATATTAATGAGGTAGTTTCTGCCTTGCCTGGTTATAAATGGATTATTACAGAACAACTTTCTTTGGCTTGTAGGTTTTTAAGGAGTATTTGTTGGCTGTAAAACAGAAGTGAGAGTTTACAGACAGCTGTGTGACTCTGACAAACAAATCCACTGGTGTTAATGGACATCTTCGCGGACTTGCATCTGTTTGTCTTATAATATCATGGTAGCACGATACTTAAAGCTTTCAGGAGGACATCTCTTGATAAAGTCTCTAAATGAGCACTTAAAGAGTAGACAGCTGTTTTAGTGATCCACATTGTGACTGGAGGAGTAATTCTAGGCAAATTAAAGCTCTCTAGTTTGACCGGCTGATGCAGACCACACATCTGAAGAGGCTTCATTATTAGCATACTAAGTAGATGCCGGCTAGTTGTTTTATTATTTTTTCTTTTGTTTTGTCTTCTCCATTGATGAAGAGACAGAAAACTCCCAGCACACTCCTGTCACACTTCAAAAACAGCACAAAGGAGAGGAAACACTGGTTAAGGGTGAATTGCTTCTAATCAGGTGTACATTTTTACCTCACACTCTAATCACATAAATATGATGATGGGCAATTAATCAGATCCTTTGGATGGTATTAGCTCCGGGAGAATTTGAAAATGGAAAGCTGGTAAACCTAGAAATTAAATGTCTCATGAGAAAAAGACTAAAACTTTTAATACTGTATTAGGTAGATTCAAGTTCAAATTGAAGTGGAAAACTGCTGCATGCTGTGTTTTAGTCAGACATCCTAAGGTCATATGCAGCTGGTAAAATACGTACTGAACACATCAACAATTTTCTTAGTAAATTCATTTCTAATATTTCTGTCCTCATGAAATTAACGTCAGATGTCAGTAAAAACCAAAGTACTCCACACATACAAAGAAATCAAAACGAATTTGTCCCTGAATTAAATTGTTTGTAAAGAAGTGGAATGTTACCTGGGAATAAGTACTAAACACAAGAAGAAAAAGATGTGCAAAAGGGCCTTGAAATCATTATTTATAAAGCTTTCCTGCTTTAATGTGCAAATAAATACAAGCTTGTTTAATGTCAACTGATGGCCTTCAAAAATGTTCCTAAAAGGAAACAGATTTTCACAAAAAATCATATTGTTCCTACTAAAGAACATACTAATCACAATAGGTACAGCTACATTTCCAGACTTCTTAATGTTCCAGGGTGCGCTGTTGGAGCCATAATCCAGAAGTGGATAAAGCATCATTTCACCATAGACTGGCTACAGCCTGGTGCCCCTTGTAAGATTTATCACAGATTCAGAAGAATAATTAAAAGAGCCGTCCAAGCACTCCCTGTGCAAGACTCCACCACTGAAGAAACGCTTGTTTAAAGTTTGGTGCAGAAGATTTGGATAAGCCAGTAAACTACTGGGTGGAATATAGACTGGTCTGCACATACCATGCTTGGAGGTAAAATCGTTCTGAACATCAGCCCAATAAAACACCATGCCAAAAAAGTTACGTTTACAGGTGGGAACATCATGGTATGGGCTTTCTTACAGCATATGGTACTGGGAGACGTCATATAATTTAAGGAAGGATGAATGGAAAAATGTACCGGGACATTCTTAATAGGAATCTGAAGACAAAACACGTGGATTTTCAAGGAGGACAAACATTGAAAAATACACAGCAAAGAAAACCCTTAATCCCAGTCAATCAGCTGACTTGTATCCAACTGAAAATCAATGGAAAGAACTGAAGATCAGAGTGCATAGAAAGGACCCCCAGAAAGTTCAAGCTGTTTTCAAGTTTGGGCTGAGGATTTGGTCAAAATCAGTCCTGAGCAATACATGTGACTGGTTTGATTACCAAATTATCCTTTTCCACAAAGTATTTAATATGTTCCTGCAAGCATGTTCAATACTTGTTTTCTGAGCCATTGCAATTATTCACCCATGACTTCATTTGTGGACTAATTTGATTTGATTTCTTTGAACGTTTGATGTGAATTTCATGTCAAAAGAATATTACAAATATATTCACTCAGGAAAAATATTACCATCTTTAATACTTATTTTTATATCCAGATCCCTGTTGTCTTTTTTCAGTTTTCAACAACAAGGCTGTATACCTGGAACTTAATTTCATCAGCTGCTGAACTGAGATTCATAAAAGTGCCTGGAGTTCTGAAGTCTGGAGGTCAATGTATTGTTTCACCATTACAAAATCTCTTTTAAGAAATGTTGCCATGGTTTCCATTATATAAACACTGCCTAATATCCTAACGTAACCCACCTAATCATTTACCCTCATTCCTCTGAGATATTTGTCCATAATTTAAGTGGGTGCAGTTATGATGGTATTCTGATATCTGTGGCGCTGCAGCCTAAGGGCGCACCAGGAGCGCTCAGAGAAAAACGTTACCAGTCAGATAAAGCCAATGAATTTGCTGTTGCTTATTTTTCAGGTCAGTTTAACAGAGAGTGAGCAATTCCACTGTGTTTTGCACTGTAGGGCTGCAGCTGTCAAGATATAAAATACTTAGTCTGGTCAAACCTTGACTGGGTTAAATACATTAAACTTGCCTTACATTTTAATAATAATTTAACAAAAATGTTGGCCTCATTAGTGTGTGTTGTGTCCACCAGAGAACAGAAAGGCTGTTTTGTTTAAATGGCCTGTATTATGAATTAATATATCCACATATATAGTTAAGAACTGTCATAAGGCTTGTGATATAGAATGTTTCTGTGTTTAAGAAAACCTTTAATTCTGAATCCAGCTTTGAACAGATAACATGTTTTAAAGGTTTACTATAATTTATCGAATTTAACAAATGTAACCTATTGAATAATAATTTGCATAGAAATACAGTGGCTTGTATAAGTATTCATACTCCTTGAAGTTTTCCACATATTTTCACATTACAACCACAAACATAAATATATTTTATTGGCATTTTATATGAAAGACCAACGCAAAGTGGTATAGAATTTGTAAGTAGAAAGAAAAGTTTTTTTATCGGTGAATGTGATCAAGGCTGGAGAACAAGCTCACAAAGAATGAAACAGAAGTACCTAAGGAAAATTAGACACTAATGAAAAACTGTGGTAGATGCTTGTTGCTGAATGGAAGTATTGAATTTGAGATTCACGTTTAAGGACCGAGTGAGGAAAACAATTTTCATGAAGATTATGAGAGCAAACTGTAAATCTGAGGCCCCCCATTTGAACCAGGAACATTTCAAATGCTCCCTCCAAGTCAGGGGTCAGTCTCTGCTTCAGGCAGAGGAGTTCAGTCATCTTTGAGTCTTGTTCACTATTGATGATAGGATGGAGCAGGAGATGGATAGGCCGAATAGGGTCCATGCTTCATCATGTGGGTAGTTTATTGTGGTCAATAAAGAGCTGAGCCAAAAGTCAAAGCTTCTGATTTACCAGTCCCCCTACGTTCCAGCCAACTATGGTTGTTAGACATTGATCATTGTTGTTAGACATTGAACAAAAGAAGGAGATCCTGGAGAAAGGTGGCCACACTGAGCTTCCTGTGTGAGCTAGGGTCCTATTTTAGAGTTAAAGTGATGGACTCCTGGATCTGAAGGGAGCTCAGAGTAGAGCTCCTTAAAATGAGTCAGCTAAAGTCGTTCAAGCATCTGATCATGATGATTGCTGCTCTTTGGAGGTTTTTCAGCCACTTCCAACTGTGGCAGATCCAGAACCCCATATCCTCCCTGGCTGGCAACACTTCAAGATCCCCCACAGGAAGCTGGTGTTACTAAAAAGATGGATGTCAGGATTTCCCCCCTGAACCAGTAACCTCCACAATCTGATGATGGATGGATGGATGGATGGATGGATGGATGGATGGATGGATGGAAAAATGTATGCAGTGACTTCCTGGAGTGAATCACAGCCACAAAGAATGCCAAAGAAAAAGCAAAAACACAGCAGAACAACAGTCTGCAAGTTAAATTTCATAAAAACATTGTTTCTTCTTTTCGTGTCTCATTGTATTAGCATATTCTTGTTTATGTGATGTTGTGATGTTTGTTGAATTTTCTAAAATGTTCTATTTTTAATTTTATTTCCATACACAATGAAACTGCAATTATATTTGCAAGATAAAAGATGGTATAGTTCATGTAAAAACAGCACTTTACTGTCAACAGATTACAAATATTCGTGTTTGTGTTCCTCTAGCATTTTGTTGATGCAAGTAATCCTTGGTGTTTCTGTTCCACAGTGTCACCTTGTGGCCATGTTGACACATGACATCCTGCCTCTCATTCATTCTCAGCAGAGCTGCAGTTTGATGCAAGTATAACAGAATCAAGACACATATTCCTGTGACAGAATGACCTGCCCCTGTTCTGGACTGCAGATTTCCATGTCTGTGTTTTCTTTACTTGTTTGTCCCATAAAGCTGTATGTGCTTTTTTTTTGATGGGGTCTCACACACTGAACATCTAAGACCAAGAGATGGATCATTGTGTCACCACAGGACCTCAGTGCATCTTTGGTGTTTCTTATGTGTATCTGTCACAGTCAGGGTCTGGAAAGATGGCGATGTGAAGCTCCTCTGGTGGTGTTATTGATTTAGTACACCAGGGACTGAGTTGATGTCACAGCTGTCAGCCGGAAAACGCCCTCTAGTGTTGCTTTCATGAAGAAATGGATAAAGAGATTTTTCTTGAAGGATAGAGCTTTGCTAAAGTCTTAATTCCTTTTTTACATTTTGAGAAATTGCAACCTCAAGCGTAACTATATTTTTGGGGATTTTATGTGGGAGACCAACACCAAGTAGTGCATAATAGTGAAGTGTTTTTCTGCATTTTTTACAAACTTTATTCAGTTGCCCTGAGAAAGCCCTTCTGCTGCAGTTACAGCTGCCAGTTATTTGCTGGTGGTGGGAGGTCGGGTAGGGGAGGAGTCTCTATCAGCTTGGTGCAACTGGAGACTCAAAATGTTGTCCATTCTTCTCTTCAAAATGGTTCTTGCTTAGTCCATTGCTTGCAGGCGGCCTGTTAATCTCAGTTTTTAGGTCTTGCCTTAGAATCTCGCTTGAATATGGAACTTTCTGAACTTGGACTAGGCCATTCTAATGCACAAACATACAAGTGCATCTCAATAAATAGAAATATTATCAAAAAGTTCATTTATTTAAATAACTCGGTTTACTACATAAGACACATTATATAGATTAATTACACACAGACTGTTTTCAACCCTTTATTTGTGTTATTAAGATGATTTTACACTAACAGCTAATGAAAACACAACACTTCATTTCTTAGAAGATTAGAATATTACATCAGAGCAATAAAAAAACATTTTAAGACAGAAAACTGGGCTTAATGAAAAATATGTTCAATACCTGCTTAAAGGTTATGAATATGAAAATGTACTTTTATTTGAGATGTATCTGTACTTTGATTTAAACCCTTTTATTGTAAACTGGCTGTTTGTTTACGGTAATTTGTCTGCCTGAAGGTGAACCTCTGTGCCATCTCAAGTCTTTTGCAGCTTCTAACAGGCTTTCTTGCCCTCTGTTTAGCTCCATCCATCCATCCAACTCTGACCAGGTTTCATGTCCCTACTGAAGAAAAGCATCACCATGGCATGCTACTACCCCCACCATGTATGATGGTGGGGAGGGTGTGTTCAAGGTGATGCGTGGTATTAGTTTCCCCTCACACATAGTGTTTTGCATGTAAGGCAAACACTTTAATTTTGGTCTCATCTGATCCAATACACCTTTTTGTGGCAAACTTGACTTCTTTCGGCTTTGTTTTTCCACTTTTCCATAGATTCTCCCACCAGAGCAGTTAATCTCTGCAGCTCCTCCGGAGTTAGCTTGGGACAGTGTGCTGCTTATCTGAATAATGCTTTCCTTGCTCAACCTGTCAGACCTTTGGTCTTTTTGATTGTGTTTGATCACTAACATTCTTTAGCAAGTCTTTGAGGCCTTCACAGAACAGCTTTATTTAAACTGCGGTTAAATTACCAACAGTTTGACTCTAATGACTAATAGGTTGACTTATAAAGGCAACAGGTTTTTATTTAGGGGTACCAGAGTAAATGGGCCCAAATACAAATGCATCCCACACTTTTCACATTTCATTTCTTTAAAATTTCAAAGTCATGTATCAATTTTCTTTCCTTTCATAATTATGCACTGCTTTCCGTTGGTCGGTGACATAAAATCCCAACAAAATAGATTAGAATTTGTAGTCGTAACTTAACAAATGTAGAAAGGTTCAGCACTATATATACACATTCAGGGTATTATATGCTGTAAACTGGTTAGAAATTTTTCACTGTTGATGAAGAAAAAAAAAGTTTTTAAAGATACCATCATGACATTCTGTCAAGCATTAAATTTGGGTTTGATTTTTGCTTTTTCTATTGATTTGTAGACACATTTAATCCTGCTCTGTTCACCCTCCATCAAAGCTTATATAAGGCTATGTTTAATTTACTGACTGGTATGAACTGTTGAGGCCCAGACTTCCAGGCACTCCAGAAACAATAGTAGATCTTCGTATGGGCTGCTTTACTGTTTACTACAGGAAGGACAAGGACTTCCATTCCTCCCTATATGCTGTATGACTATCCTACTAACTCTCACAAATAACTCATGCTTTTTCTTTTCAACTGAAGTTACAGCCTGACCACTGTGGGGCTTGTGCTCCCCAGCCCTTTGTGCATCATTACATCAAAATAGCATGGCAGAGTTAAAGACAGGCTGCAGGATCTGGACGCAGCAGTCATTACTAAACATCACAGCAGAAAATATACTGTGTTGGCAAAAGTTCAGTGTTTCTCAACAGTCTTTGACAGTTTTTTTCCCTTTTCTCTAACCACAGGTTCTCTGTCATAGCCGTGCTCCTCCGCAGACTGCTTGAGCAGTAGTGAACAAAGACTGCTGTGATTGGCAGTCTCTATTAGAGAGCACATTAGAGCAGAATGAGGCTGAGCAGGACTGTGTGCTTCACCTAGAGTTAGGAAAGAATAAGGCAGCTCAGATTAACTGACTTAATTCAGTCCCAAATGTCTGCCTTTGCCATAGAAAGATTATATAACAAACAAGGAAAGAATGGACTACTCCTTGTACACACAGTTTGTGTGCAGCAAAGGAGTTCAGCATCATGCTAATAAGCCTGTGTTATGCCAAGGGAAACACAATCAGATATACATTTGATTTTGACCTGCAGACAGTAACTAATTACTTATGATAAAAGGTGGATTTGGATTAAAAATATCAACAAATAATTATGCTTGTGTGATTGATTGATGTTTGTGTGTCTGTACTGTGAAGATGGGGTCTTCTTTCTGTGTGATACTGAATTTTAATTATTATTATAACTGGCACCAAGGAGTCAGAAACAGTGTCTGTACTCTCTGTTTTACCACTTCTTCTTTGTTGCTTTGACTTAACTGTAAGCTTCTTTCTGAGCTGAGATTGAGTGACTGACCTGTGGAAACTGGCTGCTTTGAGTGGACATGCAAAGGTAGTCATTACACAAACTCAGTCTACATTCCCACCACTAGGTAGATGTTTATAGATGGAAAGGTCTAGTCTAAATAAGGTTTAAAGAAAGTTGTGGTTTTAGCTCCAGATGTATTGTGTACCGTATATGATGGGTCCATACTGACTGTCCCCTAGTATGGACAGAAAAAGAGTTTACTAGAGCTATAAAAGGAGCCAACATAGAGAGGCTTCTGGCTGTAAAACCAAAACAATAACCTCAGCGACATCTGTTATTTTAACGTAAGAGGAAATGTAATAATCTGGGAGAAGTCCAAGCAGATTTTCACATTACAAACGACCACTTCTCCCCATTTTTAATCTGGGAACTCTAAGCTACGAATAACCTTAATAGTAAACCATTTAAAAATACAAAGCATTGCAAACTGAACTGTGCCTTGAACTTTTTTACATTTTATTACAACCACAAAGTTCAATGTATTTCCTGGATCTTTATAAGATATATAATTGCAATTCCTTTTTCTTTTACTAAAAAGTGTGTTAAGTCTGCCTGAGTCAATACTTTGACCTTTCACTGCAATTACAACTTCAAAGTCTTCAGTTCAATTCAATTCAATTTAATTCAGTTCAATTCAATTCAATTCAATGGTTTGTGCCTAATATCAGCACATCTAGAGAGTGGAAATTTCTGCTACTTCCTCTTTGCAAAAAAGCTCAAGCTTAGTTAAACTAGATGGAGAGCATCTGTAAAAAAGCAATTTCAAAGTCTCCATTAGAATTAGCTCTGGTTTTGTTCATGTGTTAGAATAACAGTGCATCTAAATCAAGATAGATTTACTTCGGCTGTGATGCTATCATCTCTTTTTTTTTGCTACACTTAGCGATTGCCTGGTGTAAGTTCAACACTATACACAGTCTATGAGTGCCCTCCATTGGTCAAACAATCAGAAAAAGGTTGGGGTGCCATCACTTGGAGCTTCTCCAAGCATTTGGCATGCTGAGGTGTTGTGAGTCTCTATCAGTGCAGATGAAGCATCTGCATACCATAACATAAGACAGCAATGTTATTTTAGGCCATTTGTTATTTTACGCCATTTGTGTAACGCTTGTATAAATAGCAGTAATATATATTTGCAGTATTCATGGGGCATCAATGAGTTGCAATGCTAATGCAGCTGACTTGTTTTGTTGTGGTTAAATGTCTGTGGCAGCTGGATTGCTGGGGATTGGAATGCTACAGTTTCAGGTGCATAGGTAGGAGATGTTGGACTGTTGTTTATCTAAGGTGACACGTCTTCCAATACCATTAAAACACAGGGCAGGAATGCAATAATATGTTGAGGGTGTTAAGATCTAGAAGAAAAAAAATATCTTTCAGTTCTTTACTGGCTGTACAGGACTAGTCCATCTAAATGTATGTTCAAACAGGATGTTCATGATTATTGCCGGTACTTTTAATGAATCAAAGAGATACAGCACAAATTTAAAATCCTCTTTTGTTATCCCCTGTGAGTCTCTTGTGTGTTTCCACAGAGGGATCTGTAACTGGGCTGTTAATGCAATTTACGTATGCTGTTGATGAGTGGGTCGCTCATTCTACTGCAACAGTGTTGAACGACTTCTGCCGCTGACCGTTTGGGAGAGATGTGCCATTTACATAAATGAGAGCTGTGGTTTCTGGCAATAAAACTATAAGCACTGATTCTGTTACAGCAATTACACTTCATAACTTCTGTGAAGTAATTCTTAATCTTTTTGAAAGATGTAAGTGTAACAAATCTTTAACAAACTTTGCTGAGCTAGATTTCCAAACAGTATTACAACCACTGAGAACTGGTTCTGCAACCACCATTTATGATTATTTCACAGCAATGACATTGTAAAATAAAGTTAGAATCATGTTTGCAGAATTTTGATAACAGAAGCCTGTGTGACGTGTCCAGGAGAAACATGCCACATGCCACACACACGTTTATTGAAAAACAAATTAGTTTATTTCTGGCGACTGTGGTTGTTTTAATTTGCATCTTAGAACATTCGAATTTTACTGGTTCAGATGCCTCAAAAAGGACTTTTTAGTGTTTCTAGGTTGGAGCAGTGGTCAAGTCCAGTTTGTATCATCTCAGGCAGCTAGCAAAAGTAAAGCCCTTTCTCTCAAAACAAAGGGTTGAAACAGCATTTCATGCTTTCATTACATCCTGGCTTGACTACTGCAATGCTCTCTACATTGAACTCAGCCAGTCCCCTCTGAAACATCTCCAGTTGGTCCAAAATGCAGCTGCTAGGCGTCTATCTAAAGTTGGTTACAGGGAACACATTGACCCTATCTGGCATCCCTCGCTGGCTGCCTGTGTGTTTTTGAGTCCATTATCAAGATTATATTTATTTTTTAAAGTTTACATGGTCTTGCCCCGTCTTACCTCTCTGAGCTGCTTCATCCATATTCTCCAGCTCGATGCCTCAGGTCAGCTGATCAGCTGGTCCTGGAGGTGCTGAGGTCTAAACAGAGGCTCAGAGGGGACAGAGCCTTTAATGTTGCCATTCCCAGTTTATGTAATGGTCTCCCTTTCCATATCAGACGTGCCCCATTCACTTTCCACGTTTAAAACCTTTCTAAAAACAAATTTTTATTAACTGGCTTTTGGCAAAGCTTGAGGCTTTTTGTTGATTTTTTATTCTGTCCATTGTTTTATTTATCTTATTGTTTTTAACTGTTTGTTCTTACTGTTGCTTTTCCTTTTTGTTTTATGTTTAAAATAGTTCTTGATTTTTCATGTACTTTATAAATTAAATAAAGTAAAAGTAAAGTAAAAAGTACGTAAGGAATGTTTAGCACCCTACCATCTCTAAATGTCACCCTTGGTTTGGGGTTAACTCCAGAGGTACTACCTCTCTATCAGAGCCGTTTTCCAACTTGGCCCTAGGTCCTGCAGAGCAAATGATGGAGATTATGTTAAGGTTCCTGGAAATGGTTACCACAGTGGAAACCCACCTTAAATCAGTATAGATGTACTCATGTGCCAAAAGAAAACCTGATTTAGGAAGTTTTATGTTGGGATGCTGCAGTTATCACACCCTCCTTGATACTGACCCCTTTGTCTCGTCTGGCTGCTGCCCCTGAAACAATGTCCAGTTACTATGATGTGGAAAGTTACTTTTGGTAACATAATTCTTGAAGTCGTATGTGTTTGCCATATATGTGGCAAACACATATTTCATCTCTATATTTGATAACTATGAATAACAATTAGAAGTGGCTAGTTGACCATTTACAGCTGTGAATGTTGTTGTAAAACCTTTTCTTCACCAAGACCTATTACTAGCCATCAAAAAGAAACTCCAGTGAAAAGCAGATAAATGGAGACTGGGGAAAGATTCAATTTTATATAATGGGTCAATTTAGAATATAATTCTTGCAAAAGTATTCATACTCCATATACTAAACATATTCTTTCATATTTTAACCACAGACTTCTGTGTATTTTTACTGGCATGTAATGTTATAAATCAACACAAAATGGTGAAGCAGAAGAAAAAGGATGCATAAGTTTGTGCATTTGTATTCAGCCCCCTTTTTCTAAAACATTCAGTAAAACCAGATCAGAAGTCACCTGCTTGGTAAATAGAGTCCACCTGAGTGAAAGACCTGCTTTGTCTATCAGTTAAAACCCCCAACAAAATATACTGAAGTTTGTAGTTGCAATGCGACAAAATATGGGAAAGTGTAAGGAGCATGACTGCTAATGTGATTCACTGTATTGCTGATCATCGATTGGAAAACCCTTGAGTTTTTATCAAGGCACACCAGTGAAGAACAAAAAGAAAATGATGATGAAGGTTTTACAGTACATCCTGTATGTTGGGAAATACAAAAAACGCCCTGTAAAGAGATAGGAAGAACAAATAGGAACATTTCCTGCTTCAGAAAAGAACATTGATTCATAGGAGCAATACAACCTATTTGGCAATAACTTCAGTCTTCTCTAAGGTATAAACAGAAGGTCAGAGCCAGCATGTGGTAAACTGGGTTAAAGGGTATGGCATGTGTGTGTCTAAGTCTGTGTTCCTTCCACTAATTCTTCTCAACTCAGAACTGCATCCTCTGAGGGTGTGAGTCAGCACATGTTCAACTTGGATCTGATGTAATTAAGTTACTGGAGGAGCTCCTCAGAGGGGTGGGGGTAGTGGGAGACCACCAGCACACACCCTCATCCTGGACAATACCTGGGCGGTGTGCTAAAATCCCCGAGACATGATGGGAACATGGGCTGTCTCATACCTGCAGCAGCCGGATGGGATGTGTTAAACTCCCATGATCCACGGCGTGGACACGAACACGAAGTCTGACTCAGGTTGACATCCTGCATGATTTCAAGGCACCCTGGGAGGAAGGGCGTAGAATACTGCACGGGAGATGCTGAGTTTAATTTTGGGAAATAATCAGAAAACTGAAATCAATCGAAGGGTCTGAGCTGGCATGGCTTAAATATCTAGCCATCCTGGTCAGCATGACACAGTATGTAGTCAGAAAGGGTCACACAGCCGGGACTGAGATGTGAACCAAACTGGATCTGTGGGAAAAGACACGGAGCATGCTTCATGACCCCTGGTAACTGGTGTCCTTACAATCTGATGGGGACTTTTCCAGTGAGACCCCAGAGGTCGCTTCCCTCCTGTGCCTGCTGTGGTGGATTAAAAAAAACTGAAAATCACACAGATAGTTTATTTTATACTCCACTCACTGCACTCTGCTCAGACATCACAGCTGTGTAAGAAATGCAGTTCTTTGCTGAAAATATTTTGCTCATTGTCCAAGATAAATATGTTCGTGGGGATAATATTTGTGTTGGTAATGAGGTACAAGCTCAAAATCAGCAGTAAACTAGCGGAGACACTCGTCAGACCCCCGGCACTCGCTGAGTAAACCAGCACTTCTTGAAAGACGTACGCAAGCAGCTGAGATTCTTCCCGCTCCTGCTGATGTAACAGGCCTGTGAAAGCTCTCCGAGATTTGAGCGCTGTGACGTCTGCTTAACGTGGGAGTTTTTTCTACTGCTCAAACTTTTACTGGCCCAGTGTCAGACTTAAAAACAACATTAATGTGATGCATTCACAGTAGGAAGGTTGTTTTATTATCGGCTAACTCACAGACCAGTTGAGACCATTTAGCTTAAAATTGGGTCAGATTTACAAAAGGCCTTGTACAGTCTCAGACTGTGAAGCAGTGTACATTGGCTTGCTAAAGTGTTCATTCACTTTGACCTTTTCTATCTTTTGTCACTTTGCAAACAGACTTTAGTGTATTTTCTTGGGATTTTAGTAGTGCTGAAGTATGAAGTGGAATCAAAATGATGGTTTTCAAAATATTTCTTAATTAAAAATCAAAATTAGGAAATATTTTTTTTTTAGGAAATATTTTGAAAAAACATCATATAAATATTTCCTAATTAAAAATCAAAACCCCTCCTTGAACCGCCACCTTAACGTGGTGGAGGGGTTTGAGTGTTCAAATGATCCTAGAGGCTATGTTGTCTGGGGCTTAAATGCCCCTGGTAGGGTCTCCCATGGCAAACAGGCTCTAGGTGATGGGTCAGACAAAGAGCGGTTCAAGAATCCTTCATGAGGACCATTAAATCGAGGCACGTGACGACGCCCGCTACGGCGGAGCCGGGGTCCCACCCTGGAGCCAGGCCTGGGGTCGGGACTCGCCGGAGAGCGCCTGGTGGCCGGGTTGCTCCTCGCCAAGCCCGAACGAGAGACGCGAGGCCATCCCCCAGTGGGCCCACCACCTGCAGGGGGAACCGTGAGGGACTGGTGCAAAGAGGATTGGGTGGCGGACGAAGGTGGAGACCTCAGCGGCCCGATCCCCGGATGCTTAGGCTGGCTCTAGGGACGTGGAATGTTACCTCGCTGGGGGGGAAGGAGCCTGAGCTTGTGCGGGAGGTCATGAGATATCGACTAGAAATAGTCGGGCTCGCCTCCACGCACAGCGTGGGCTCTGGAACCCATCTCCTTGAGAGGGGCTGGACTCTCTTCTACTATGGAGTAGCCCACGGGGAGAGGCGGCGGGCTGGGGTGGGTTTGCTTGTTGCCCCCCAGCTCAGCCGTCTCGTGTTGGGGTTTACCCCGGTGGATGAGAGGGTCGCATCCCTGCGCTTTCGGATTGGGGATAGGTCTCTGACTGTCGTTTCAGCCTACGGGCCGAGCGGTAGTGCGGAGTACCCGGCCTTCTTGGTGTCCCTGTCGGGGGTGCTGGATAGTGCCCCTCCTGGGGACTCCATTATTCTGCTGGGGGACTTCAACGCCCACGTGGGAAACGACAGTGACACCTGGAGAGGTGTGATCGGGAGGAATGGCCTCCCCGATCTGAATCCGAGTGGTGTTTTGTTATTGGACTTCTGTGCTAGTCACGGATTGTCCATAATGAACACCATGTTTAAGTATAAGGGTGTCCATCAGTGCACTTGGCACCAGGACACCCTAGGCAGGAGGTCAATGATCGACTTTGTTGTCGTATCATCAGACCTTCGGCCGCATGTTTTGGACACTCGGGTGTAGAGAGGGGCTGAGCTGTCCACTGATCACCACCTGGTGGTGAGTTGGATCCGCTGGAGGAGGAGAAAACCGGACAGACTTGGCAGGCCCAAGGGCATAGTGAGGGTCTGCTGGGAACGCCTGGCGAAGCCCTCGGCCAGGGATGTATTCAACTCCCACCTCCGGGAGAGCTTTGACCAGATCCCGGGGGATGTTGGAGACATAGAGTCCGAGTGGACCATGTTCTCCGCATCTATTGTCGATGCTTCTGCCCGTAGCTGCGGCCGTAAGGTCTGCGGTGCCTGTCGCGGCGGCAATCCCAGAACCCGGTGGTGGACACCGGCAGTAAGGGATACTGTCAAGCTGAAGAAGGAGTCCTATTGGCTGTGGTTGGCTTGTGGGACTCCTGAGGCGGCTGACGGGTACCGTGAGGCCAAGCGTGCTGCGGCCCAGGCTGTGGCAGAGGGAAAAACTCGGGCCTGGGAGGAGTTTGGTGAGGCCATGGAGAAGGACTACCGGTTGGCCTCGAAGCGATTCTGGCAAACCGTTCGGCGCCTCAGGAGGGGGAAGCAGTGCTTCGCCAACACTGTTTATAGTGGGGGTGGGAGGCTGCTGACCTCGACTGGGGACATTATCGGGCGGTAGAAGGAGTACTTCGAGGATCTCCTCAATCCTGCCATCACGCATTCCCTGGTGGAAACAGAGGCTGGGGACTCGGGGTTGGACTCTTTCATCACCCAGGCTGAAGTTACCGAGATGGTTAAAAAGCTCCGCGGTGGCAAGGCTTCGGGGTTGGATGACATCCGCCCTGAGTACCTCAAATCTCTGGATGTTGTGGGGCTGTCATGGTTGACACGCCTCTTCAACATAGCATGGCGGTCGGGGACAGTGCCTCTGGACTGGCAGACCGGGGTGGTGGTTCCCGTTCATAAGAAGGGGGACCGGAGGGTGTGTTCCAACTACAGGGGGATCACACTCCTCAGCCTCGCTGGTAAGGCCTACGCCAGGGTATTGGAGAGGAGAGTCCGGCCGATAGTCGAACCTCGGCTTCAGGAGGAGCAGTTTGGTTTTCGTCCCGGCCGTGGAACACTGGACCAGCTCTATACCCTCTACAGGGTACTCGAGGGCTCATGGGAGTTTGCCCAACCGGTTCACATGTGTTTTGTGGACCTGGAGAAGGCATTCGACTGTGTCCCTCGTGATGCTTTGTGGGGGGTGCTCCAGGAGTATGGAATCGGGGGCCCTTTATTTGGGGCCATCCGGTCCCTGTACGAGCGGAGCAGGAGTTTGGTCCGCATTGCCGGGACTAAGTTGGACCTGTTCCCGGTGCATGTTGGACTCCGGCAGGGCTGCCCTATGTCACCAGTCCTGTTCGTAGCTTTCATGGACAGGATTTCTATACGCAGCCAAGGGCTGGAGGGGGTCTGGTTTGGGGACCAGTGGATTTTGTCTCTTCTTTTTGCAGATGACGTTGTCCTGCTGGCCCCCTCTAGCCAAGACCTACAGCAAGCGCTGGGGCGGTTCGCAGCCAAGTGTGAAGCGGCTGGGATGAAGATCAGCTCCTCCAAGTCAGAGCCCATGGTACTCAACCGGAAAAGGGTGGCTTGTCCTCTTCAGGTTTGAGGGGAGTTCCTGCCTCAAGTGGAGGAGTTCAAGTATCTCGGGGTCTTGTTCACGAGTGAGGGAAAAATGGAGCGGGAGATCGACAGACGGGTCGGTGCAGCTGCTGCAGTAATGGGGGCGCTGTGCCAGTCCGTTGTGGCGAAGAGAGAGCTGAGCCGAAAAGCGAAGCTCTCGATTTACCGGTCGGTCTACGTTTCTACCCTCACCTATGGCCATGAACGTTGGGTCATGACCGAAAGAACGAGATCCTGGATACAAAAGCCTGAAATGAGCTTCCTCCGAAGGGTGGCCGGGCACTCCCTTAGAGATAGGGTGAGGAGCTCGGCCATTCGAGGAGCTGCCCGGAGGAGCTGGAGGAGGTGTCTGGGGAGAGGGACGTCTGGGTGTCTCTGCTGAGTCTGCTGCCCCCGCGACCCGGTTCCGGATAAGCGAAAGACAAAGAGTACGAGTACGAGTAAAAATCTAAAATGTGACTGTAGAACCACCTTATGTTACAGTAACAGCTGAAATTATTTCGGACTCTATATGTCTGTTAAAGCTTTGTAAACCCAGAGGCTTAATGATTGTGCCTATTTCTGATTGACAAATAGCTCAAGCTCAGTCAGATTGGGTGGAGAAAATAAGTTTTCAAATCTTGCAGCAGATTCTCAGTTACATGTAGGTCTGGAATTTGATTGGGCCATTTTTAACTCCTGATTATGCTTGAATCTAAACCTTTCCATCGTTGCTCTTGATGTATTTTTAGGGTCATTATCCTATGAGAAAGTAAACCTCCACCACAAGTCTTTTCCAGCCTCCATAAGTTTTCTTCAAAGATTCCCAAGTGTTTACTTCAAACCATTTCTCATAAACTCTGACCAGTTTCCTTGTTCTCAAAGCAGGATGCTGTCATCGTCATGTTTCACTGTAGTTTCACACTGCAATATACCAGGCACCTCTTGGTCGCTTCTCTCTGCTTACCTTCCACTGCCTGCATGGTAATGCGCCATCTTACAGTATTTAAAAGACCTTCTCACCCTTCACTGTCCCACACGTGCTCTCCGTTCTTCCAACACTGACCTTCTGCACATTCCCAGGACTCGATCCTACACCATGGGAGATCGGGCCTTTTCCTGCGCCGTCCCTCGGCTGTGGAACAATTCTTTCTTTTAAACCAATGTTTTTACTGGCCTTCTTTAAATGCTTTGTCCTGATTTTATTTCTTTTACATTTAATGGCCCGACTTTTACTTGTATATTTTAATGTCCCTGTTTTTATTTTTTATTTTTCTATTAACTGTAACTGTTTGAGATTTTGTTGAAAATGCATTACAAATAAAAGCTCTTATTATTATTATTTTTATTCTCTTATTAATGCCCCACTTGCCTGACCAGTCAGTTAAAGTGGATGGCCATGTCTTGTAATTGTGCCAAACTTTTTTGTAAGTCTGGAAACAACAAAAGTGTTTATGAATAACATGTGAATTTCTTTAGTATCATAGGCAACTTACAGAATCACAGATGTTTCAAAGAATCTACAGTCAAATCAAGGCAGCAAAAACAGAAACACAACTAATTTTTCTTCCTCACAGGAAAAAAAACTCCCAGCTGAGCTTCTAGCTAGCATCTGTCTGACTGTGCTGATATCACACCTACAGGTCAGCTGGGCTATCACAATCTCCTGTTGGAGATTTATGGATCTCTAAATTCTCCCACGAGTTGGACTGCAGTCACATAATCCCATGTTGACTCAGCACCTCTTATCTCAGAGGAACATACAGGGAATGAGAGTTCTGTGTGGAGCTCTCCTCGTTCACCATTTCCAGATTTACCTAACACCAGATGTTTTTATACGTGAGCAGTGAATCCACGCACCGCTTCACTCTCTGGGTTGTAAAAGGTTAATCCGATGTTTGATTTTAAATGGTCGGATGAGAGGCTCCAGTAAATGTAACTAAGTTATCTCTGGAGTTGTTGATGTTTTCCAGGGTGTGCTTTTCAGCAGTCTGTAGGGATGGACATTTAGCTTCCCCGGGTTCCTCAGGATTCGCTGAGATTGGTCTTTGAGGTTTCACATCAGCATTTGCTAAAAGAAAACATGAAACCAGCCTCTGGACACAAGTTATTAACAGTTCTTCTATTTTGAATGTCTTTCTTCATCCTGCTTTTTTGAACATATACATCTACAGTTCTGACCAGAGGTTTATGTGCAGTTGTATCATGGGGATTTTTGTCCTATTAATTTTAAACATTTATTGTTGAATTTAAACCTTTTATGGGTTTAGGCTGCACATGGCCAAAATGAAATATACAGCCTCAAATATATACATTTACTCCCAGTAGTATTTGGTTTAATGTCAATTGAACTTTGACCACACACTTTTTATAGTCATCAACATGCTAAATCTTACATGGCCTGAGGTCTGAGGGTGCAGATTAGTAAACCTAAAGTCAGCCTGATTCATTCATTCCAAAACCAGTTTTGATGCGGGGTAAATGATCTTATTTTCAGAGCTCCATCATACATCAGAGATCTGATTGTTCCATATGTTCCTAACAGAGCACTTCGTTCTCAGACACTGCAGGTTTACTGGTGGTTCCATAAAAGGAATCTCTAGAAGTATAGAATGGGAGATCCTTTAGTTATCAGGCTCCTCTCCTGAATTTTGGAACCAGCCCCAGTTTTTTTAGTGAGGCGGGACACCCTGTCTACTTTTAAGGCTAGGCTTAAAACTTTCCTTTTTGATAAAGCTTATAGTTAGAGTGGCTTAGGTTATCCTGAGCTATCTTCCTATTTTTAGCTCTGTTTTCTTCTCCCCTGCTTATGGAGTAAGGGGGAGTCAGAGTTTAAAAAAACTCACTCAGTTCTAGGTTTGCAAACACACCCTCCATTTCTGCTACCTGTATGAATTCTCTTTTCTTTTTTATATTCACTTGACAGAGAGAGGTATCCCAACTTCTTTTTTTTTTAAAAACAATTTCTATCAGTGGGCTTTTTGGACAAAACTGTTACTTTTAACTAGTCTGTTCTAACTTTCCTTTTGAAAGCTTATGTTATTGAACTGTTATCCTGAGCTATCTGTGCTAGTAATCTGCTGCTATAGCTTAGGCTGCTGGCAACAATGCTTGACCACTTTCACCCTCTTTGCTACATCTCACAACTACTCTCCAATTTTTTATTATTTGCTGTTATTTCAGCTTTTAAAAAAAAAACTCTCTTTTCTCTTCCTAGAAGCTACACCTGGCCTGACTCTGTGTCTAAAACACCTTTTGAATGTGAGCTGCTGGCAAAAATTCACCTTTTGCAAAAAAAGTTAAAACCCTTTCTCTCTCAGACTGACAGACTTGCTGACTTGATTTTTACTTTGACTAACTAACTGACTCTAGCTTTTTTTCTAATCTTAAAAACCTCCTCTCACTTTTCTTTCAACTGTTTAATCAATAAAAAAACTGTTTTGCATTCACAGAGCTTTCAGCTTTTTGTTTATTTAACTTCTTTCAATTCTTTCTAGGTATGAAAACTGTGAAACTTTGAAAAGATGGATCAAGTTTCTTTGATTCACTTTTGTTCTGCAAACAAAACCATCCAAACTCTGTTACCTTTTCTGAAATGTTTTCAGTGGATTTTTCTTCTTTCTGCTCTGTCTCTCTGTGGTCAACCCTCCTGTGCCCCCCAGTCGGTCGTGTCAGCAGATGGCCGCTCACACTGTGTACAAATGTTTTCTTTGGAGCTCTTTTCTTTCCTGTTAAAAAGGGAGTTTTTTTCCTCACTCCACTGTTGTGCATACATGCATGCTCATTGATATGAGATTCAATTGCTGCCTTTGTCTGCATGTGACTGTCCATCTCTCACATGCTCATCCGTTCAGGAGGAGTGAATGCTGCAAGTCACTGACTGATGATGCAATGTTTCTTGGGTTTCCTTGAAAAAAAACTTTTTTTAAATTTTTTTACAAATCCAATTGAAATCAAAACATGAATTGGAATGAACTTTCATTTGATTACTAAGATACTTTTAAATGAATTTGGACCCAGTTTGCTTTATGCATGCTACAATGTGACAAAATTTGTGTGAAGTGCCTTGAGACGACATGTGTTGTGAATTGGCAGCATTCTAAAATAAAACTAAAAAATGAATAAAAAAAAATTGACCTAAAAGTTGACTAAACAAAACATCTTAAAAAAGTGATTCAAATTTTAGCAGGACAGTTCATAAATCAAATTTCTAAATGACCATTCCTCAAACTGTTCAGTGAAACTGTCTAGAATGATCCACTGCAGTTGAATTTTCACCTAAAACTGATTTTAGAAGCAAATTCAAAGCATTTTCATGAGACACTTTACCACTTTGAATATCAAAATTTCAGTTTTCAAAGCTGCCATTTCCTGCCATTTCAGAAAGCTTTCTGCTTTTTCTTTTTAGCAAAATGCAAGTCAATTGCACTTGTAAAATGACTGGACTAGCTATTCCAAACTTTTTACTTAACAGCATTACCAACTGCCAGCTTTTCTGACATTGAAGGAGAATCAGATTCAAAAGTTACAATTTTTTTTGCTGTCATTGACAGTTCTAGTTTGAATCTTTTGCAAAATTCATCCTTAAAATTTCAACTGTTCTCAAATTCTAACCTCAAGCTTGGTTTTTAACTCACAAAATTTCTCAAAGTGCATGAAAAGCTTTTGTTTTTTAGATTTCCCTTTCCATGAACTTTTCTTTCCATTTCACATTCAAAAAACAGTTTTCACTGAGTGATTTGAAAATTACATGAAACTCTTGCTCAGTTAGAATTTTTTCAAATTGTCCAATTTCACTCTGTCATCAGGATGTGCCTTTTGCTTTTTTACAACTGAATTACTTTTTTTTGACTCTGAATTCTTTTTCCATTTTCAGATTTCATCTCTTTTTTTGTGGTGCAAATTACATGAACTGGCTTGGGTGAAACCAGTCACATTTTGAACCAGCTTCAAAAAACATTTTTTTTTTATGAGTTCAAATCTTGATTTTTAAAGCCCTGCTTGAATGCAAAAGCACCAAGATTTCCCAAAAACATTTTTCTGTTGCAATTTTTTGCATACAGAATAATTAAACTTTTTAAATTTTTTCCACTTGAAGTGGACATTGCAAGACCAATGTTTCAAGCATTAAAAAATTTTTCTGTTAAACTGTTTTTTTCAAATGACAAAATGATACTTTTTTTGACTGCTTAAAAAATCAAATGGTTTTCCAGGATGACACTTTGTCAAAATGCATCCAATTCATCAAGTTTCAAGGATCAAACTCACTAGTTCAAATCTGACATCTCAATGCAACAGTTTCTACTTGCAATGCCTGATTTTGAACTTTAACATTGCAATGACATCATTGGACTGAAGGCTGATTTTTTCAACTAAATTCCACAAGCAGTACATTTGAATCCTTTTTCATGACACATCCTGGAAATTCCCTTTGAAGTTTCATGTTTCTATTGCTCTAAGTTCATGTCAATGGTTCATTGCAACAGGGTTGAATCCATCTTTTGATTCATTTGCAATGAACAAAAATCTCATCAATTTAAATTGTCCAGTAAACATCCAGAACATTTTTACAACATCTGACATTCATGTTTTCTCATTCAAATTGTCAGCTTTATTTTCCAAGTGCATTAGACTGTCATTCAGTTTCACTTTGTTTAAAAAAAAATTACAAATGCACCATCTAATTGACCAGTTACCCTGCCATTTTTTTTTCATTCAAAGTGCTGCAATTAATTCTCTATGAACCCATTTTTAAGCAACTTGACTCACATACACTTCATACAATCAGCTGCATTGAATTTCACACATTTTGATTTTCCAATTTTCATTGCAAAAACTTTGGTCAAAAAATTTTTTCATCTTACAGAAACAGTTGGCTTTTTCACAGTCAAAATTTAAAATCATCTAAAGGAAAGCATGCACTTTACATTTTGTTTGTTCATAAACATGAACATCATTGTCAAAAATTCTGAACCAACTAAGTGGCCAATCACAATGATTCAACAGTACTTTGCATTTTCCAGTTGCTCTGTAATTTACTTCCACTCAGAAACTTTAAAAAATTTTTCAATTTTTCAAAAATAAACTGAAACTATTTTTTTTTTTTTCAAAAAAAAGACTTTCTCAGTATTTTGATTCAGTCCATCAAAAGTGCATGCTGTGCCATTTACATCCATTTACATTTCAAAGCATTTTTAAATCATCAGCTCAACATCACATTCAAACCTTAACTGTAATAGCTTTTATGCAACTCAACCAGCACACATTTCCAAAAGATTTCATCATATTTTACACTGACCAAATTCAATTCAATTCAATTTTGTGATTATCACATTTTTTCGGATTCATTCATTCAATGGGACCTGCGTGGAAGAGGTCTGTTTGTTGCAAAAGCGGGGTTTTTATTCGGACAGTGACTTCACGGGAAGTCCGCGGTTATTCCCTGTTCCTGGCTGTGCTGGAAGTAGGTTAATGCGATTTATTTTGAAAGTTCCAGAAAAGTTCTTACTGGCCATTCATGTTGTCCCCATGGCTGGGATCCCAACATGCCCTTCCTGGTACAAAACACTGATTCCCCCAAATTGGAGTATAAAGATAAAGTAATGTGGCTCCTTCACATATTTACACACTTTAAACCAGATTCTAATCATATTCTTAACAATTGGGTTTTTACTTTTTTAACTAGATTTGAAACCTTATACAAATAAAGAAAAAATGGCAGTGATACATTCAGACCCTCTGATTCCATTTTTGGAACATTATTCATGAACAGATAATTTGATAATTGAGATGATTTACTATTGAGAAACTCTGGTACATACATTCCAATTAATCCTAATCATTGAACAGTGCAGTCAGATTTAGTTATTTATTCAAATTGGATAAAAAGTTTTTCTATCTAAGGAAACCCAACAGATTGCAACGAGTCAGAGATTTGTAGCAGTCACTCCTACCGGATGAGCATGTAAAGACAGTGGACAGTCACTGGCGTATACTTTGCAGCAATCCCTCATACTGAGCATGCATGTAGCGACATTGGAGAGGAAAAACTCCCTTTTAACAGGAAGAAACCTCCAGCAGAACCAGAACCAGGCTCAGTGTTAGCGGCCATCTGCCACGACCGAGGGGGTTAGAGAGAAAAAAGGGGGAGACACAAAGAGAAAAAAAAGAAGCACTGATCCAGGGATACTTTCTATGGGAAGGAAAAGTAAATGTTAATGGATGTCGCTCCTTTAGTCTTTTCACCTAAAAAAAGGAACAGAATAAACTCTGAGCCAGTTTTCAAGGTTAGAGTCTGAAAGAGAGCACATACAGTTAGTTACAGTAAAGCTCAGTCAATCGCCATGTCTAGGAAGAAAAAGGTTAAAACCCACTAAAAGACGGGGCCATGTGGGACATCGGTAGAGGTGAGCATTAAGTTGTTGCCAGCAGAAGCTGGGACGATTCCCCCTCCAAAAACGTGTCACAGGTAGACACAGTCAGGCCAGGTGTAGCTTCTAGGAAGAAAAAGAGAAAAAAGAAACAAAGTTAAAAGCTGAAAAAACAGCAAATAATACAAAATTGGAGAGTAGTGTGAAAAGTAGCGAAGACGGGACAGTGGTCATTATGTCCTCCAGCAGCCTAAGCCTATAGCAGCATAACTACAGAGATAGCTCAGGATGACCCAGCCACTCTAACTATAAGCTTTACAAAAAAAGGAAAATTTTAAGCCTAGCCTTAAAAGTAGACAGGGTGTCCGCCTCACGGGTAAAAACTGGGAGCTGATTCCACGGGGAGGAGCCTGATAACTAAAGGATCTGCCTCCCATTCTACTTCTAGAGACTCTAGGAACCACCAGTAAAACCTGCAGTCTGAGAACGAAGTGCTCTGTTAGGAACGTATGGAACAATCAGATCTCTGATGTATGATGGAGCTAAATCATTAAGGGCTTTATATGTGAGGAGGAGAATTTTAAATTCTATTCTGGATTTAACAGGGAGCCAGTGAAGGGAAGCTAAAGTAGGAGAAATATGATCTCTCTTTTTAATTTTCATCAGTACTCTTGCTGCAGCATTTTGAATCAGCTGAAGGCTTTTAACTGCATTTTGTGGACATCCTGATAGTAAAGAATTACAATAGTCCAGCCTTAAAGTAACAAATGCATGGACTAGTTTTTCTGTGTCACTTCTGGACAGGATATTTCTAATTTTGGCAATGTTCCGGAGGTGAAAGAAGGAAATCCTAGAAACCTGTTTAATATGGGATTTGAATGACATGTCAAAAGTAACACCAAGTCTTTTTACTTTATTACCGGAGGTCAATTTAATGCCATCCAGGTTAAGTGATTGACTAAGCAGTTTCTTTTTTAAAGACTCCGGTCCAAAGATGACAACTTCTGTCTTGTCTGAATTTAGAAGCAGAAAATTTAAAGTCATCCAAGTTTTTATGTCTTCAAGACATGCTTGTAGTCTAACTGGTTGGGCTCATCAGGATTTATGGATAAGTAAAGCTGAGTGTCATCAGCGTAACAGTGAAAATTTATTCTATGCTGCCTGATAATTTTACCTATTGGAAGCATATATATAGTAAAGAGAATTGGCCCAAGCACTGAACCCTGTGGCACTCCACAATCAACCCTGGAGTCCAAAGACGATTCATCACCTACATGAACAAACTGGAATCTGTCAGACAAATAAGATTTAAACCAGCCTAGTGCTGTTCCCCTGATCCCTACAGCATATTCCAGCCTTTTTAAGAGAATATTGTGATCGACTGTATCAAATGCAGAATGAAATCTAAGAGGACAAGTACAGACACAAGTCCATTATCTGAGGCCATAAGAATATCATTAGTGGCTTTCAGCAGAGCTGTTTCAGTGCTATGATGAGCTCTGAAACCTGACTGAAACTCTTCAAACAGGTCATTGCTGTGTAAATGTTCACACATTTGATTAGCAACTATTTTCTCAAGAATTTTAGATAAGAATGGAAGATTGGATATAGGTCTGTAATTTATTAAGTCATCTCGATCAAGCGAAGGTTTCTTAAGCAAAGGTTTAATTACAGCTAACTTAAAAGCCTGTGGTACATATCCATTTACTAAAGATAGATTAATCATATCTAAAATGGGGCTGGTAATCAGAGGAAACACTTCCTTAAATAATTTGGTTGGGATTGGGTCTAACATACAAGTTGAAGGTTTAGATGAAGCTAATATTTCTGATAATTCAGGAAGCTCCACAGGATCAAAACAGTCCAAACACAAATCAGGTTCTACAGTTATTTCCAATGTTGTCTCACTTGCTGAGGATGAAGTAATAATCTTCGAGAGTATGTCAAAGATTTTATTTTTAATAGAATCAATTTTATTTTGGAAAAATCCCATAAAGTCATGCCTGGTGAGAGCTAAGGGAATGGATGGCTCAACAGAGCTATGACTCTGTGTAAGTTTAGCAACTGTACTAAAGAGAAACCTAGGATTATTGTTGTTCTCTTCTATTAAGGATGAGAAATAAGCTGTTCTGGTTTGGTGAAGTGTCTTTTTATACAACAGTAGGCTATTTTTCCAGATTAAGTAGGAATCCTCTAGTTGTGTATAGCACCATTTTCTCTCCAATTTTCTAACATTGTGCTTTAAAGTAAGCAGATCTAAATTAAACCAAGGAGCCTGCCTCCTATGAATGATTACCTTCTTTTTCAAGGGGGCTGCATTGTCTAATGCACCACGCAATGAAGTAACACTCTGAACAAGAGAATCAATTTGTGAAGGGGAAGAAACGAAATTATTGCCCTCCACTGTGCTTTTCAGTGACAATGAGGAAATTAAAAGGGGAACAGATTCTTTAAAGGTTGTTACAGCATCATCTGATAATGATCTACTCAAAGGTTATTAAGAAATGATCAGACAGGACAGGGTTATGAGGAAATATTATGTCTTTACACTCAATGCCATATGTCAGCACAAGGTCCAGAGAATCAAGACAAACGTGGGTAGGTTTGTTAATGTTTTGAGTAAAACCAATTGAGTCTAAGATACCATTAAAGGCTATATTTAAGCTATCACTTTCAGTGTCAACATGAATGTTAAAATCCCCCACTATAATAACTGTATCTGTATTTAACACTAAATCAGATAAAAGGTCTGAAAACCGATCTATAAATTGAGAGTAAGGGCCTGGTGGACGGTACAAAACAACAAACAGAAGTGGTTTTAGTGCTTTGCAATTTGGATGAGGAAAACTAAGGATTAAATATTCAAAAGAGTTGTAGCTATTGATTGGTCTGGGACTAATCAATAAATCGGACTGAAAGATGGTTGCTACTCCTCCTCACCCAGTATTTCGAGGAATGTGTAAATTTAAATAATTAGTAGGAGTTGACTCATTTATAGTAACATAATCCTCTTGCTGCAGCCAGGTTTCTGTGAGGCAAAATAAATCAATCTGATTGTCACAAATCAGGTCACTAACTAGCAAAGTCTTTGAAGAGAGAGATCTTATGTACAGTAAGCCACATTTAATTGTTTTGTTTTTCTTTTTAGTCTGAGTTGTGTTTATTTTTTATGAGATTTTCCTGATTTCCTCCTTTTTAGATTATTTTTAATCTATTCAATTTTGGCCATGGGCGAGACACTATCTTAATAGGGTAATGCAGTACAGAAGCTGCAGAGAGGAGTGTTAAACTACGACCCTGCTTCCTGGTCTGAACCCTGGGTTGTCAGAGGTTTGGAGAACTAATAAATTCGGCCAGATTCATAGAAAGAAGAGCTGCTCCATCCAAAGTGGGATGGATGCCGTCTCTCCGGATCAGACCAGGTTTTCCCCAAAATGTTCGCAAGTTATCAATGTAGCCCACATCGTTTTCTGGACACCACCTAGACAGCCAGCGGTTGAATGACAGCATGCGGCTAAACATGTCGTCACTGGTCTGAATAACAATCTTACTGTATTTACGCTTATCCTTAGCCAGCAGTTTCAGGTATGATTTGATGTCGCCGTTCTGGTCCCTGGCAGACATTTGACTATGGTCGCTGGTGTCTCTAGTGCCACGTTTCTGACTATGGAGCTGCCAATTACCAGAGTTGGCTTCTCAGCAGGTGTGTCGCTGAGCGGGGAAAATCTGTTAGAAAAGCAGACGGGTTGGTGGTGACCTGTGGGCTGGAATCTAGGACTATGCTTCTTACGTACAGTCACCCAGCCGGCCTGAGATCCCGGCTGCGCGGGCTCTGCCGGAGGACTGCTACGGGGAGCTACCCTCGGTGGCTCCGTGCTGGCTAAGGGGCCTCGGCTATCTGCTGGTTTTTCAACAGCGCGGAGCCGGGCCTCCAAATCCGACACCCTCGCCTCCAAAGCTGCAAAAATGCTACATTTATTACACGTACCATTATCACTAAAGGAGGCAGAGGAGTAACTGAACATCTGACACAGAGCGCAGGAGAGAGAAGACTCAGAGAAACAGCAGAATGGGTAGCCATGGTGGAGCTAAAGCTAACGCTAAGCTAGCGACCCCTTACCACTACTAGAAAAACCGTGTAAGACACGGAGAGTCCCCAAACGTTAAATACAGCAACAGAAAGTATGTGTTTTAACGTGCTTATTTATTATAACAAGTAAGTTCAAACGAGATCAGATCAAACGAGAGAGCCTTCACACACCAAACAATTCAAGTGCAATAGCGAAAACAGGAAGTGATGTTACCCAGAGCTCCACTCACCAATTCCCTTTCTTCTCACCCAGTGTTGTGCCTTTTAACATTATATTTTCAAGAAAAAAAGTGCTAATCTATTTCCCCTATCCGTTCTGAGAAAAACTGTCCAAGAATGATGTCGATAGCCCTTACGGTTTTCGAGATATGGGCGGTAGTTCTGGAGCATACGCCTCCATGTTAAAAGACCAGGCCACAGGGAGATGATAGTGAGGTGCTGCATTAGAAATGCTGCAGGTGTCAAGTTACACTGACACTCTTTGCTGATTGGCTGATTCACTCTTCACTGTTCTATTTATAGCTCTGTGTATCTCCTACTGTATATGTCTGTATGTGATTCTGCCTTTCTTCTCTCCGTCTCCAACTCAGACACACACACACATACAAACACAAACCCACATCCATCGATTAATATCTTTTTGGGGTCTTTGCATTGACTTCCATTCATTTTCATTCATTTTAATGGCCTAAACCTGACCCGTCCCTTAACCCTTTGACCATCTTCATAGGAGGCAACTACATGGCGGCGATTTGTGTTGAGTACTTAAACAGTATATACTGCTGTTCCAACAGCTAGACAACAGTCATTAAATTTAAAAGGCAATTTTATAGACTTGTCTGTATGTGACTCTGTCTTTCAATCTGCCTCTCTCCTCTCCCTGTCTCCCACTCAGACACACACACATTCATAGATTACATTCATTATTCAGAACCAAGTAGAAACTCTATCAGAACCTGGTCCAAACTCCATCAAAAGCAGGAAGAAAGGTCCATCTGAACCAGCTAGAGACTTCTGCCAGAAACCTGGTCCAACATCCATCCGAACCTGGAACAAATCTCCATCAGAACCAGGAGGAATTCTCCATCAGGGCCAGTTAGGAACCCACTATCATAACCAGGTCCAAACTCAATCAGAACCAGAATGAAACATCCATAAGAACCAGGTCCAACATCCATCAGAACCTAGTACAAATCTTCAACAGAACCATGTACAAATCTCCATCAGAACCAGGTCCTATCTCTATCAGAACCAGAATGAAACCACTACTCTGACTTATAAGACCATCTTCATAGGTCCCAGGGGAGCATTAAAACAACGATCATTTGATGTCAGCTACTTAAACAGCTTCTACTGCTCTTCCAACATCTGAACAAGAGTGAATAATTTTAAAGGGCAATTTCATAGACTTTTGAATATAGGCTGTAATAAGCATTACCATTTTAGCTTATACATTGCTTTTTGCATAGTAGATGGGGTCAATTAATATCAGCCTTCATGCTAGTGATAGCCAAAATGCTAATGTTAGCATTTTAGCTTCTCTTTGCCCTCTCTTCATCAGAACCAGGTCCAACATCCTTCAGAACATGGTACAAATCTTCATCAGAACCAGGTCCAAATCTCCTTCAGAATCAGGAGGACCCTTCTACCAGAATCAAGTCCAACATTCATCAGAACCAGACCCAAACTCCATCAGAACCAAGAGGAATTCTTCATCAGAGCCAGTTAGGAAGCCTCCATCAAATAGCCTTCAGGACCAGGAGGAACCTTCTATAAGAACCAGGTCCCAACTCCATCAGAACCTGGCAAGAAGCTCCATCAGTACCAGGAAAAAATCTCCATCAGAACCAGGTACAAACCTGTATCAGAACCAGGTACAAACCTGTATCGGAGCCGAGGAGAAAGATCCATCGGAACCAGGTACAGACATCCATCGGAACCAGGTACAGACATCCATCGGAACCAGGTACAGACATCCATCGGAACCAGGTACAGACATCCATCGGAACCAGATAAAGGTCTCCATCAGAACCAGGTCCAGACTCCATCAGAACCAGGAAGAAACTTCCCCCAGAACCAGGTCCAAATCGCCATCAGAACCTGGAAGAAACTTCTTTCAGAACCAGGTCCAAATCGCCTTCAGAACCAGGAGGAACCTTCTATAAGAACCAGGTCCCAACTCCATCAGAGCCAAGGAAACATCCATCAGAACCAGGTACAGATCTCCATCAGAACCAGGTCCAAACTCCGTCAGAAACTGGCAAAAATCTTCACCAGAACCATGTACAAGCATCAATTAGAAACGGGTCCAAACTCTATCAGAACCAGGTACAAATCTTCATCAGATCCAGGAGGAACCCTTTATCAGAATCAGGAACAAACCCCCATCAGAACCACGTCCAATCTCTATCAGAACCAGAATGAACCCACTACTCTGTGACTTATGATGATAAGACCATCTCCATAGGTCCCAGGGTAGCATCATAACAGTGATCATTTGATGTCCGCTACTTAAACAGCTTCTACTGCTCTTCCAACACCTGAACAAGAGTGAATAATTTTAAAGGGCAATTTCATAGACTTTTGAATATAAGTTGTAGTAAGCATTACCATTTTAGCTAATTTTAGCTTATACATTGCTTTTTGCATAGTAGATGGGGTAAATTAATATCAGCCTTCATGCTAGTGATAGCCAATATGCTAATATTAGCATTTTAGCTTCTCTTTCTCCTCTCTCTTCTCTTAGCTGAAGAACACTTTTGCCTTTTTTAGGCAATTACTTGTTTGTTTTTGTGTTTCTTCAGCATATTTGTTGTTAGTTCATTCTTTTTCTGAATTTTCTGCCATTTTTTAAATATATTTTAGCACTGAATTCAACTTCTTAGACTATATTTGTGCTTAAGTCTATGCTTTTTCAGGTCATCTATGGGCAGCTCTTTCCTGCCTTTTTTTTAAAGTTTTTGTCAGTTCTTGAATTTTGAGAACTGTTTCAACAAGTAGTTTTGATGTAACCTCACCTTGTTACGCTGTTTTATAGCTAATGGACTTCCTGCTTAAACAGATCAGATGACAGTTTTTCTTTGCTAATGTTTCTGCTATTTCTACTAATTTTTCAGATTTCAGCTGATATTCTGCGGTCAACCTTAGCCACTTTCTGCCAGCTTTCAACAGGAGTTTAGCATTTCTGTTTTCTTCTAATTCATTACATTTCAACAGATTTTCTGCAGTGAATTTCTTGTTGCTGCCAGCATTCAGCAAAAAAATTCAGCTTCCAGCATTAACACTGCATTTTCACAGGAAATGCAAATATTTCTAGTTACTGGACTTGAAACTAAACATCGGAACTACGCTTGAGTCAGCGAACTCAGAGACTATGAAGGATGCGCCAACCGAAGAACTACTGACTCTAGAGCAACAAGTGGTGACTTTTATTACAAAGTAAAGACATTGACATGCAACCTAAGGACATTTCTATCTGCCATATCTTACCGGTTAGATCAGAAAAATTCAAACCGTCTATTGTGATAAGATTCATTAGCAGAAAATTAAGAAACAGTTTGATAATGCAAGCAAAAAGATTGAAGGGAACAAATGTGTGCATTAATGAACATTTAACTAAAAAAATGGTAACATCGCACGTCACGTTTTTTGGTAAGGTTGTTTACAAAAACAGAAAAGACACTATCAACTTGGACACGAAATGGAAACGCTTGGATCCGAGTAAAAGAAGGGTCGCAGGCTAGAATAATAAAAAGAGAGAAGAAGAAGTTGGAAGGATTTAGATAAGTTTAGGAGGGAACAAATAACAAAATAAGATGACTGAAACAATACAATAATGATACAAAAGGAATTAACATAAGGTATATGGACAAATGGAGACAAACATTAAAATATGACAACATATGAAGACTCAGTTTAAAATATACAATATAGATGTGATTGATTAAATTTTTTTTTCTTTAATGAAAGATTGTGAATATTATAGTGAGGAGCAATTAAATTATACCAAAAATGGTTAATGAGGGTCTCTCTATTACTCACTTTAATAGTAGAAGTATGAATGCTAGTTTTTCCAAAAATAACAGACTATTTAAAGCAATTAAACAACAATTTGTGGGGTTGGAGTTTCGGTTTCCTTCTCATTAAGCAGTAGAATAGAAGATTTTGTATTAATGGTATAGCCTGAAATTTTACTAAAGGCACTTATCAGATCTAGGGTGACCGGGATTGTTTTACTGAAAAGTGAAACAAACAGAATAATCTGCATAAAGTGCAACTTTATGTTCAGTATTGCAAAAAGATATTCCACCTATGTCAGTATTTTTTCCTCTTTATCATAATGTGAGATGTTTTTATTTCTGCTGTTGAGTTTAAATACAATAAGCGAACCCATCTTAAAAATGTATTCCTTTATCCAAATCTTTTAAGAGCATCAAAAAGGTAAGGCCATTCTACCTTATCAAAGGCCTTTTCGGCATGTAAAGACAAGAGAGCCCTGTCTGTAGTTTCTTCTAGACCTTGAATAATATTAAGGACCCGTCGTCTCCTCCTCTCTCTTGCTCTCTGTGTCAGATGTTCAGTTACTCCTCTGCCTCCTTTAGTGATAATGGTACATGTAATAAATGTAGCATTTTTGTAGCTTTGGAGGGGGGGTGTCGGATTTGGAGGCCCGGCTCCGCGCTGTTAAAAACAGCAGATAGCCCGGGGGCCCCTTAGCCAGCACGGAGCCACCGAGGGTAGCTCCCCGTAGCAGTCCTCCGGGGCAACCCCCCGCCAGCGGGATCTCAGGCCCCGGCTGGGTGACTGTACGTAGGAAGCATAGTTCTAGATTCCAGCCCACAGGTCACCACCAAACCCCTTTCTGTTTTTTCTAACAGATTTTCCCCGCTCAGCGACACACCCGCTGAGAAGCCAACTCTGGTAATTGGCAGCTCCATAGTCAGAAACGTGGCACTAGAGACACCAGCGACCATAGCAAAAGTTCCCAGGGGCCAGAAGGGGAAAATCAAATCATACCTGAAACTGCTGGGGTAAGGATAAGCGTAAATACAGTAAGATTGTTATTCACGCTGGCGGCAATGACACCCTTGCTTCAACGGGGGGTCACTAAAGTTAGTGTTGCTTCGTGTGGGAATTTGCCAAAAAAATGTCGGACTCCGTAATTTTCTCTGGTCCCCTCCCCGATCTGACCAGTGACGACATTTTTAGCCGCATGCTGTCATTCAAAACCGCTGGCTGTCTAGGTGGTGTCCAGAAAACGATGTGGGGCTACATTGATAATTGGCGAACATTTTGGGGAAAACCTGGTCTGATCCGGAGAGACGGCATCCATCCCACTTTGGATGGAGCAGCTCTTCTTTTGGAATCTGGCCGAATTTTTTAGTTCTCCAAAACTCTGACAACCCAGGGTTCAGACGGGAAACGGGTCATAGTTTTTTAACACTCCCTCTGCAGCTTCTGTACTGCTACCCACCCATTACCCTATTAAGACAGTGTCTCGCCCCGGGCCAAAAATTGAATAGATTAAAAAATTTTAAAAAGGGGAAAATCAAAAAATCTCATAAAGATAAACCAACTCAGACTAAAAAATAAAAATAAAACAAATGTGGCTTACTGAACATAAGATCTCTCTCTTCAAAGACTTTGCTATTTTGGGGACCTGATTTGGGACAATCAGATTATTTTTTTTGGCCTCACAAAACCTGGCTGCAGAAAGAGGATTATGTTACTATAAATGAGTCAACTCCTACTAATTTTTTTAAATTTTCACATTCCTCGAAATACTGGGCGAGGAGGGGGAAGCAACCATTTTTTCAGTCCGATTTATTGACTAGTCCCAGACCAATCAATAGCTACAACTCTTTTGAATATTTAATCCTTAGTTTTCCTCATCCAAATTGCAAAGCACTAAACCACTTCTTTTTTGTTGTTTTGTACCGTCCACCAGGCCCTTCCTCCATTTATAGTATTTTTCAGACCTTTTATCTGATTTAGTGTTAAACAGAAAAATTTATTATGGGGGGGATTTTAACATTCTTTTGACACTGAAAGTGATAGCTTAAATATAGCCTTTTAATGGTATCTTAGACTCAATTGGCTTTAAAACTCAAACATAAAAAACCCTCCCACGTTTGTCTTCATTCTCTGGACCTTGTGCTGACATATGGCATTGAGTGTACAGACATAACAATATTTTCTCACAACCCTGTGCTGTCTGACCATTTTTTAAACCTTTTGAATTTAATTTAACAGAGTACTCCACACCTGAAAGAAAATTTCATTATAGTAGATCATTATCAGACGATGCTGTAAAAAACCTTTAAAGAATCTGTTCCACTTTTAATTTGCTCATTATCACAGAAAAACAGAGTGGAGGGCAATAATTTTGTTTCTTCCCCTTCACAAATTGTTCTTGTTCAGAGTGTTACTTCATCATTGCGTGGTGCATTAGACAATGCCCCCCTGAAAAGAAGGAAATTATTCATAGAAAGCAGGTTCCTGGGTTTAATTCAGAGCTGCGTACTTTAAAGCACAATGTTAAAAAATTTTGGAGGCAATGGAACCCTACCCAAACCTAGAGGATTCCTACTTTAAATCTGGAAAAATAGCCTACTGTTGTAAAAAAAAGACACTTCACCAAGCTAGAACAGCTTTTTTCTCATCCTTAAAAGAAGAGAACAACAATAATCCTGGTTTCTCTTTAGTACAGTTGCTAAAAATTACACAGAGTCATAGCTCTGTTGAGCCATCCATTCCCTTAGCTCTCAGCAGTCATGATTTTATGGGGTTCTTCCAAAAAAAAAAATTGATTCTATTAAGAAGAAAATCTTTGACAATCTCCCAGAGATGATTACTTCATCCTCAACAAGTGAGACAACATTGGAAGTAACTGTAGAACCTGATCTGTGTTTGGACTGTTTTGATCCTGTGGAGCCTGAGTTATCAGAAATATTAGCTTCATCTAAACCTTCAACTTGTATGTTGTACCCAATCCCAACCAAATTATTTAAGGAAGTGTTCCCTCTGATTACCAGCCCCATTTTAGATATGATTAATCTATCCTTAGTAAATGGATATGTACCACAAGCTTTTAAGGTAGCTGTAATTAAACCTTTGCTTAAGAAACCTTCGCTTGATCGAGATGACTTAATAAATTACAGACCTATATCCAATCTTCCATTCTTATCTAAAATTCTTCAGAAAATAGTTGCTAATCAAATGTGTGAGCATTTACACAGCAATGACCTGTTTGAAGAGTTTCAGTCAGGTTTCAGAGCTCATCATAGCACTGAAACAGCTCTGCTGAAAGTCACTAATGATATTCTTATGGCCTCAGATAATGGACTTGTGTCTGTACTGGTTCTGTTAGATCTCAGTGCTGCATTTGATACAGTCGATCATAATATTCTCTTAGAAAGGCTGGAATATGCTGTAGGGATCAGGGGAACAGCACTAGGCTGGTTTAAATCTTATTTTTCTGACAGATTCCAGTTTGTTCATGTAGGTGATGAATCGTCTTTGGACTCCAGGGTTGATTGTGGAGTGCCACAGGGTTCAATGCTTGGGCCAATTCTCTTTACTATATATATGCTTCCAATAGGTAAAATTATCAGGCAGCATAGAATAAATTTTCACTGTTACGCTGATGACACTCAGCTTTACTTATCCATAAATCCTGATGAGCCCAACCAGTTAGATAGACTACAAGCATGTCTTGAAGACATAAAAACTTGGATGACTTTAAATTTTCTGCTTCTAAATTCAGACAAGACAGAAGTTGTCATCTTTGGACCGGAGTTTTTAAAAAAAAAACCTGCTCAGTCAATCACTTAAACCTGGATGGCATTAAATTGACCTCCGATAATAAAGTAAAAAACCTTGGTTTTATTTTTGACCAGGACATGTCATTTAAATCCATATTAAACAGGTTTCCAGGATTTCCTTCTTTCATCTCCGGAACATTGCCAAAATTAGAAATATCCTGTCCAGGATTGATGCTGAAAAACTAGTCCATGCATTTACTTCAAGGCTGGACTATTGTAATTCTTTACTATCAGGATGTCCACAAAATGCAGTTAAAAGCCTTCAGCTGATTCAAAATGCTGCAGCAAGAGTTCTGACGAAAATTAAAAAAGAGAGATCATATTTCCCCTACTTTAGCTTCCCTTCATTGGCTCCCTGTTAAATCCAGAATAGAATTTAAAAATTCTCCTCCTCACATATAAAACCTTAATGATTTAGCTCCATCATGCATCAGAGAGCTGATTGTTCCATATGTTTCCTTACAGAGCACTTCGTTCTCAGACTGCAGGTTTACTGGTGGTTCCTAAAGTCTCTAGAAGTAGAAATGGGAGGCAGATCCTTTAGTTATCAGGCTCCTCTCCTGTGGAACCAGCTCCCAGTTTTAGTCCGTGAGGCGGACCCCCCTGTCTACTTTTTAAGGCTAGGCTTAAAACTTTCCTTTTTGGATAAAGTTTATAGTTAGAGTGGCTTAGGTTATCCTGAGCTATCTTCCTTATTTTACCTCCGTCTTCTTCTCCCCTTGTTGGATGGAGTAAGGGGGAGTCAGGTTTAGCCTAAACCGGCTCAGTTATGGTTTGAGGTGCAAACACACCCTCCATTTCTGCTACCTGTATGACCCCTCTTTTCCAATGGTTATGGTCAATCTGACAGAGAGAGGTATCCCAATCGTTGTGGTTTTTAGCATAACAATGGCCATCAGTGGGCTCTAGATGGACCAACTGTCTACTTTTAAGGCTAGGCTTAAAACTTTCCTTTTTGATAAAGCTTATAGTTAGAGTGGCTTAGGTTATCCTGAGCTATCTCTGTAGTTATGCTGCTATAGGGTTAGGCTGCTGGAGGACATAATGACCACTTTCACCCTCTTCGCTACTTTCTCACTCTTCAATTTTGTATTATTTGCTGTTATTTCAGCTTTTAACTTTGTTCTCTCTCTTTTCTCTTCCTAGAAGCTACACCTGGCCTGACTCTGTGTCTACCTGTGACAACTTTCTGGAGAGGGGCATCGTCCGAGCTTCTGCTGGCAACAACTTAATGCTCACCCTCTACCGATAATCCACATGGCCCTGTCTTTCAGTGTTTAACCCTTTCTCTTCCCTAGACATAGCTACTGACTGAGCTTTTACTGTAACTAACTCTATGTGCTCTCTTCAGACTCTAAACTTGAAAACTGGCTCAGAGTTTATCTGTTCCTTCTTTCTAGGTGAAACGACTAAAGGAGCTACATCCATTAACATTTACCTTTTCCTTCCCATAGAAAGTACTCCTGGATCAGTGCTTCTTTGTTCTCTTTGTGTCTCTGCTCTGTTCTCTCTAACCCCCAGTCGGTCATGGCAGATGGCCGCTCACACTGAGCCTGGTTCTGCTGGAGGTTTCTTTCTGTTAAAAGGGAGTTTTTCCTCTCCACTGTTGCTACATGCATGCTCAGTATGAGGGATTGCTGCAAAGTCAACGCCAGTGACTGTCCACTGTCTCTACATGATCATCCGGGAGGAGTGAATGCTGCAAGTCACTGACTGGATGCAATCTGCTGGGTTTCCTTAGATAGAAAAACTTTTTATCCAATTTGAATAAATAACAGAATCTGACTGCACTGTTCAATGATTCGGATTAATTGTAATGCATGTACCTGACTTTTGTGAAGTGCCTTGAGACGACGTGTTGTGAATTGGCGCTATATAAATAAACTGAATTGAACTGAATTTGAACCCACTAATATCCACTAATATAATTTTCCCTTAAAATATGCTTCCAATATTTCCACAAATTCGTTTGGGACTTGTGGAAACAACCAAACGATCTAAGAATGTGTCTCGAATATCCAGGTCATTTGGTGTTTCAGTATTGTATAGTTTTTCATAAAATTCCCTAAATTCTTTATTTACCTTAATAGGATCAGTTACTATATCTCCATTGCTTTCCTAATTGAAGGTATTGCTTTTCTAGTTTCCAACAGTTTGATTTGCCATACTAACAATTTCCAAGTTTCCTCACCCTTTTCGTAAAAGGTTTGATTTAGAATAATATTAGCAGCTGCCCTGTCCGCTGACATTTTGTTATATTGTGCCTTTAGAGTTGACAATTCTTTTTCTGCAGTAGTTGTACAATTGTTGTTCACCAGATTCTGGACATTTTTAATTTTTTCTCTAGTAGTAATCTCTTTTTATGAAAACCTCTAGTTTTGGATGAAGTATAACTTATTATATGTCCTCTCAAAAGCATCCCATTTAATCGCAGTAGTTGTTTCGGTCGTATTATATTCAAAATAGTGGTCTATTTCCTCTCCAATATATTTAACAAAATGATCATCCAGTTACTTTTTTTGATTCAAGCTCCATCTAGGTGGATCTCTTACAAAGATATCATCTGTATACGTAAAACCACATGCTCCATGATCGGACAGCAATACACTATCATAAAAGCAGTTATCTATTTTTGAGGTCAGTATAGCCAAGATGAGAAAATAATCAATGCGACAGAAAGTATTGTATGTTCCAGAATAACAAGAGTAAGCCATTTCACCAGATTTAAAATGCCTCCATACATCAACTAAATTCAACTCTTTCATAAAGTGGTTAATAACTGCCCTACTTTTATAGAGTGAGCTTGATCAACACCTGTAGAGCAGTCCACAGCTGGGTCTAATGTACAGTTCCAGTCTCCTGCAATTATATATGCCCCTGGGAGGGAAGATAAAGCCAGAAAGAGGTCAGTGAAAAAGTTTGAACCGTCCACATTTGGACCATAAACATTTACAAGGTTCCTGTGTATTATATGATGCCGCATAAACAGCCCACTGCCTTCTTCTACTAATTTTAACATGGTGGTGTTTAATGATATGCGTCTCCTGTAAGAATAACATTTTTGAACCTGAATCTATTAGTTTATTCATGACCTCTTTTATCTTTTTATTTTCTACAAGCCTCTACAATTCCAAGACAAAAGCTTAAGTTTTACATTTTGGGACATTTATAAAGAAAAGCACATTTTGCTGGCTGTTTATCTGAGCAAGGTTACCATGCAACAATATAATACGCTATGAACTCTCTGAATGTCAAAAACAGGAAAACACTCCATTTTCACAATTAGTGGTTATTCTCCTTGATTAAGTCCACTTCCTTTAACCTTTAGGAACAGATCCTAAATCAATCCCTATAGGCGTAATGGTACCCTTGTTAAAAAAAATGAAAAGAAAAAAGCTCTCCAGCTCTGTATGAAATCTTAAGAACCTGTTTAGTACATTACTATTTACAAAATGAAGATGGTGTAAAAAACAATGCAATAAAATAATTATATTGCCAAAAACAAACACCATAGGCTATTTATAGCTTAATTTTCACCGATTGCGGGGGTGTACTGAAGGTACAATTTCACCAGCTTGTTTACTTTATTGAACGTAAGACCATTTATAGCATATAACAAAAGTGGGTTTGTTTGATTATACCCCAATGAGTACTAAGCAAACCAGAATTATCTACCAAAATTTCTCGCTTAACAATTGAAGGTCTTAAAAAAACAAATGAAACCAAACCTGTTGTTCGGATGACCTTTCTTCTTTGATTTTGGCTATGAACTCCTCCACCCCCAACGGTTTGTTTAATTTCAGAGTCTCATCCTTACCATTATTGTAGCAGGCGATCTTATCCCTTGTCTCAGTCCTAGCTCCCACTGTTGTTTACGCACCAAGCTGTACTGTTTTCTCTTTCTGCAACTCCGTAGCCAAGTCATGATTAAGCTGAACACGAATGTTCTTGTACAAAATGACCTTTTTCTTTTTTGCAGCCTCGATGACGGCGATCTTCTGTTTTTAGCTCTGGAACTTCATTATTAGGAGTCTCGGAGGGTCTCCCAAGCCCCTCTTTAGCCCAATACGATGCACCCGCTCCAGAACTATGGGTGTCTGCAGATGCATGTCCAAAGCGGCTGAAAGCCAGCTCTCGAGAAACGTGCAACAATCTGATTTCTCCGCTCCTTTGGGCAGATCCACTTTGTTTGAACGGGACCTTGTTTTCATATCGATAACTTTACCCTCCAGGATTCGGTTTCTTTTTTCCAACTTCTCAACCGTATTTTTCTATATGCAGCAATCATCCTCAACAGCGGAGAGATGAAACTCAACCTGCCCAAAGCTATTAACACAATCACTTAGCTGTTTTGTCATTTCCTCCGATGCCTTCAGTATGCCATTCAGCTTACCCGTAAACTCAGACCTGAGATTGCCTACTGCCCGCAGAATCTCCTTCTTGACAAGCATGAGTTCACTGCCAACACGTCCCACTGGGTTTTCAGCTAATGTTTCAGCCATTCCAGTGCTAGCCTTAATGCTAATACCAGCTTTCTCGGTGGGGCTGGCATCTTTGCCGGGGCTTTGGTCCAAAGCTCTCCCAAATTCGGGAAAGCTACGTCTGTGTGGCCGGCTTTCCTTTGTCCTTAGTGTTTTTTGCAGGGCCTGGCATTTCCCTCTTTTAAAGTTAATTTGTATGTGCCCTAAAATATCAAGTCCATTGTCTACAACAGGATAATTATGCAGAGAATATCGGAGCCTGGTTTAGTGTATCTGTCTAGATGGCAGCCATTACTGGAAGTCCCTAGAAGCTTTTCCTTTTGCCATAAAATGTCTTTTGAGTGTTTAGAGCATAGAGAAAAATAACCTGGGTGTCAGGTCGCTGTTTTATGTAAAATTGTGGCATAGTATGCTTGATGTGAATATCAGACCGTGGTTTTTACAAGATGAAACATATTATTGTGACATTTACTGTTTTAATCTGTAACCTGCAACAACATGGCTATGAAGTTGTGGTACTGCCTTAATTTAATTGTGGGATAATAGTCCTTGAATAATTTTGAGAAAGTTTCTTATAAATAAAGTAAAATTATTTCTGCTTTCCATATTTCACTGATGTATAAATTAAACCTAACAACCATGTACTAGTGAACAGGAGTGCTTCTGTGTTTTATATGTAGGTGGGAAGAACTGACTGCTCCCCCTCCTGTCTGTTCCTGCTGTGATACTGTGTGCACTGACAAGGACATGAGTAAGTTCTCAGGTTGTGATTAATGGGAAAAAAATGCTACATCTACCATTTACAGGATGTTACTTCCATAATACGTTAGCAATACTAAAAATGTTTGTCAGATGTGGTTCTGTTATCTGTTTAACAAAAAAATTAGACTGTAATGACAATAAATAGGATGTTCACTCTGTCATATGTCACTAAATATTTGGTTTAATTCAGTTGTCACCCTTCCCCACAGCTGTAAAGAACCATGTCAGAAGTTCAGGTTGGCTTGTTGAACCAAACTGGGAGGAGAAGCCTACAGGAAGACCGCGATCTTTTAAAGTTGAGGAAGAAAGAGAATATTTGGATAAAAAAATGACCAATAAAGACAACATGGATGTGGATCAAAAGGACAGCCAGAGTCTTCCACAGGACAGAAGTAGTTTTAAAGATGTAGCGTCTCTTGGTGGCAGAAAGGAATGGAGAGTGGAAGATGTCCCGGAACAGGAAAAGGCAGAGAAGGAGCAGACAGAAAAAAAAGTTAAGGTCATGGGAAATGAAGGCAGTGAAATGAAAATGCTGCTAACACACAGTATGTCAGATGAAGCTAGACCAGACAACAATGACACTGGTCAGGTTGGGGAGATGGGGCCAAATTTTAGAAATATTGTGTCCAGTTTATCCATTGACTATAAAAGCTCAGATGCTTCAAATTATGGCTCTGGTACCAGGACAAATTACAATTTTGGTACTGAGTATAATCCAAAGACTCAGGGTTCTTCTGGCACTGTTTATACTGTTGTAAATGCCTTTAGTACACTTTGTCCACTCAGTGACAGTGTTAGTTGTAGGCCTGTTTATAGTGCCTCTCAGGAGGAAACTGGTAGGTATAATGGGGGACATGGCACAGTGTATAGCACTGTTGGTACTGAAGGAATTAGTCTTGATAATGTTAGCAATAGTTCTGGTAAATTATCGGAGAAGGGTACACCTGAGTTGGATTTAGTTTTGTGGTCAAAACTGGTCAGTTGTGTTAATAAATCAGCAATCACCACAACTCTCCACATACCAGTCCAAGCAATAGACTCAGTTGGCAGTGAAGGATTAGGTGGAGATGTTGACCTACAGGTTAGAGGGTTACAGACAGGACAAACTCACCCACATTGGCTCAGAGAGCTGATATGTAATGATGGTGAGTCAAACTTTAATTCTGGATTGACAGGCCAACAACATCCTCAGAGTCTGTCAGGGGGTAAAGGGAAGCTAAGCAAAAAAGATTCTGGTACGGGAACACCACCTCCTATATTTGACTCTCTTTCTATTAGATCAGTGCAAACTCATGAACACAATTCTTCTGTGGCAACGGTCACCACTTCCTTTCAGGACTCTGAGAGCAGTCCTTTGATTGACAGACGCTGGGCTGAGTTGGTGCCAGATTGGGTGGTGCAACATTTGGCTTTTCTTGTGAAGACGACAAGTTAAGTTGTACAGGATTAAAGCCACAGATTTGTTCACCAGTCACATCAGTGCCACAAAGTTTGTAGGTATTTCAGTGACAAAGCTTCTACAGGGGAGGAACAGTTAGTCATTTTAGTTTAATTATCTGAATGCGTGGAAGCCATGGTTTGAGAATTGAAGCTTCTTATTTCGTTAGTCTTATCTAGACTTCAGAATATTACATTAAAACACTTAGGAATCCATGAATGCTTTTCTTCTTTCTTGAACCTTTGTCTCAGTTAGGAAATTGCCTACAAATTTATGTAGTAAAACCTGTGGCAGCCTTTCAAGAAAACTTTCTTGTATCTGAACCAACAGAGGAATCTGAGAAATAAGACATTTACTGGTTGTATGAATGAAAAAAATGTTAATTAAATTTCAAGTCGATCTGTTCCTTCCAGAGTTTGGTTTATTACTGTGGTGAAAGTAATTAAATAATTTAAGTATTACAGAAATGGGGCCAAAACATTTATAGAGCAATGAGGACAAACACTTGCCAGAAAGTGCGATTCGGTGTTAATAAGCTTCAGTGAATCAATGTCAAAGCCTGTGTGAACTATAGGTATTGTGAGACCTGCGTGTTTAAAGTCTAAAATGGCTTTTTAAAGAAGGGTCTGCCACATAAGGTGAACCCCCATTTTTAGGGTTGGAGTGAGAGCTATGGTGGGAATTAGGTTAGTAAGGAATATTGGTACATCTAAAATAAATTAGAATAATGTGGAAAAAATTCAGTATTTTTTTTTGTCACTCATTTCAGACAGTTAAACTCAGAGATTCATTACACAGGGTAAGATATTTCAAACTTCAATCTAAAGTTTGTTTTCATCTTCCTTTTGACATTACTCCATAGATTCTACATTGGATTTGGCCAAACAAGCACAGTCACACCATGGTCTGAACCACCTTTTGGTACCTTTGGCAGTGTAGGTAGATTCCAGGTTCTGCTCGAACGTCAAATTACCATCTCCACAAAGCTTGTCAGCAGACTAAAGCAGGAGGCTCTAAATTTCTTGGTATATGACTGCGTTGACTGTGGACCTCAGAAAAAACAGTGGACCAATACCAGCAGATGACATGGCACCTTTTAAATAATCACTAACTTCAAGCAACATGGATTCTGTGCTTCTCCACTCTTCCTCCAGTATCTGGGACATTGATCTTGGAATTCAGTTTCAATTCAGTTTATTTATATAGCGCCAAATAACAACACATGTCGTCTCAAGGCACTTCACAAAAGTCAGGTACATACATTCCAATTAATCTTAATCATTGAACAGTGCAGTCAGATTCTGTTATTTATTCAAATTGGATAAAAAGTTTTTCTATCTAAGGAAACCCAGCAGATTGCATCCAGTCAGTGACTTGCAGCATTCACCCCTCCTGGATGAGCATGTAGAGACAGTGGACAGTCACTGGCGTTGACTTTGCAGCAATCCCTCATACTGAGCATGCATGTAGCGACAGTGGAGAGGAAAAACTCCCTTTTAACAGGAAGAAACCTCCAGCAGAACCAGGCTCAGTGTGAGCGGCCATCTGCCACGACCTACTGGGGGTTAGAAAGAACAGAGCAGAGACACAAAGAGAACAAAGAAGCACTGATCCAGGAGTACTTTCTATGGGAAGGAAAAGGTAAATGTTAATGGATGTAGCTCCTTTAGTCGTTTCACCTAGAAAGAAAGAACAGATAAACTCTAAGCCAGTTTAGAGTCTGAAGAGAGCACATAGTTACAGTAAAAGCTCAGTCAGTAGCTATGTCTAGGAGAGAGAAAGGGTTAAACACTGAAAGACAGGGCCATGTGGATCATCGGTAGAGGGTGAGCATTAAGTTGTTGCCAGCAGAAGCTTGGAGGATTCCCCTCTCCAGAAAGGTGTCATAGGTAGACGCAGTCAGGTCAGGTGTAGCTTCTAGGAAGAGAAAAGAGAGAGAACAAAGTTAAAAGCTGAAATAACAGCAAATAATGCAAAATTGAAGAGTAGTGTGAGAATGTAGCGAAGAGGGTGAAAGTGGTCATTATGTCCTCCAGCAGCCTAAGCCTATAGCAGCATAACTACAGAAATAGCTCAGGATAACCTAAGTCACTCTAACTATAAGCTTTATCAAAAAGGAAAGTTTTAAGCCTAGCCTTAAAAGTAGACAGTTTGTCCATCTAGAGCCCACTGATGGCCATTGTTATACTAAAAACCACAACGATTGGGATACCTCTTTCTGTCAGATTGACCATAACCATTGGAAAATAGAGGTGGTCATACAGGTAGCAGAAATGGAGGGTGTGTTTGCACCTCAACCATAACTGAGCCGGTTTAGGCTAAACCTGACTCCCCCTTACTCCATCCAACAAGGGGAGAAGAAGACGGATGTAAAATAAGAAAGATAGCTCAGGATAACCTAAGCCACTCTAACTATAAACTTTATCAAAAAGGAAAGTTTTAAGCCTAGCCTTAAAAGTAGACAGGGTGTCCGCCTCACGGACTAAAACTGGGAGCTGGTTCCACAGGAGAGGAGCCTGATAACTAAAGGATCTGCCTCCCATTCTACTTCTAGAGACTCTAGGAACCACCAGTAAACCTGCAGTCTGAGAATGAAGTGCTCTGTTAGGAACGTATGGAACAATCAGATCTCTGATGTATGATGGAGCTAAATCATTAAGGGCTTTATATGTGAGAAGGAGAATTTTAAATTCTATTCTGGATTTGACAGGGAGCCAATGAAGGGAAGCTAAAGTAGGGGAAATATGATCTCTTTTTAATTTTCATCAGAACTCTTGCTGCAGCATTTTGAATCAGCTGAAGGCTTTTAACTGCATTTTGTGAACATCCTGATAGTAAAGAATTACAATAGTCCAGCCTTGAAGTAACAAATGCATGGACTAGTTTTTCAGCATCAATCCTGGACAGGATATTTTTTTAATTTTGGCAATATTCCGGAGATGAAAGAAGGAAATCCTAGAAACCTGTTTAATATGGGATTTAAATGACATGTCCTGGTCAAAAATAACACCAAGGTTTTTTACTTTATTACCGGAGGTCAATTTAATGCCATCCAGGTTAAGTGATTGACTAAGCAGTTTCTTTTTAAAGAGTCCGGTCCAAAGACGACAACTTCTGTCTTGTCTGAATTTATAAGCAGAAAATTTTAAAGTCATCCAAGTTTTTATGTCTTCAAGACATGCTTGTAGTCTATCTAACTGGTTGGGCTCATCAGGATTTATGGATAAGTAAAGCTGAGTGTCATCAGCGTAACAGTGAAAATTTATTCTATGCTGCCTGATAATTTTACCTATTGGAAGCATATATATAGTAAAGAGAATTGGCCCAAGTACTGAACCCTGTGGTACTCCACAATTAACCCTGGAGTTTAAAGATGATTTATCATTTACATGAACAAACTGGAATCTGTCAGACAGATAAGATTTAAACCAGCCTAGCACTGTTCCCCTGATCCCTACAGCATATTCCAGCCTTTCTAAGAGAATATTATGATCGACTGTATCAAATGCAGCACTGAGATCTAACAGAACCAGTACAGACACAAGTCCATTATCTGAGGCCATAAGAATATCATTAGTGACTTTCAGCAGAGCTGTTTCAGTGCTATGATGAGCTCTGAAACCTGACTGAAACTCTTCAAACAGGTCATTGCTGTGTAAATGCTCACACATTTGATTAGCAAATATTTTCTCAAGAATTTTAGATAAGAATGGAAGATTGGATATAGGTCTGTAATTTTTCAAGTCATCTCAATCAAGCGAAGGTTTCTTAAGCAAAGGTTTAATTACAGCTACCTTAAAAGCTTGTGGTACAAATCCATTTACTAAAGATAGATTAATCATATCTAAAATGGTGCGGGTAATCGGAGGGAACACTTCCTTAAATAATTTGGTTGGGATTGGGTCTAACATACAAGTTAAAGGTTTAGATGAAGCTAATATTTCTGATAACTCCGGAAGCTCCACAGGATCAAAACAGTCCAAACACAAATCAGGTTCTACAGTTATTTCCAATGTTGTCTCACTTGTTGAGGATGAAGTAATCATCTTCGGGAGTATGTCAAAGATTTTCTTCCTAATAGAATCAATTTTATTTTGGAAGAATCCCATAAAGTCATGACTGCTGAGAGCTAAGGGAATGGATGGCTCAACAGAGCTATGACTCTGTGTAAGTTTAGCAACTGTACTAAAGAGAAACCTAGGATTATTCTTGTTCTCTTCTATTAATGATGAGAAATAAGCTGTTCTAGCTTGGTGAAGTGTCTTTTTATACAACAGTAGGCTATTTTTCCAGATTAAGTAGGAATCCTCTAGGTGTGTAGAGCACCATTTTCTCTCCAATTTTCTAACATTGTGCTTTAAAGTACGCAGCTCTGAATTAAACCGGGGAGCTAGCCTCCTATGAATAATTACCTTCTTTTTCAAGGGGGCTGCATTGTCTAATGCCCCACGCAATGATGAAGTAACACTATGAACAAGAGAATCAATTTGTGAAGGGGAAGAAACAAAATTATTGCCCTCCACTCTGTTTTTTGTGATAATGAGCAAATTAAAAGTGGAACAGATTCTTTAAAGGTTGTTACAGCATTGTCTGATGATGATCTACTATAATGAAATTTTCTTTCAGGTGTGGAGTACTCGGTTAAATTAAACTCAAAGGTTATTAAAAATGGTCAGACAGCACAGGGTTGTGAGAAAATATTATGTCTGTACACTCAATGCCATATGTCAGCACAAGGTCCAGAGAATGAAGACAAACGTGGGTAGGTTTGTTAATGTTTTGAGTAAAAGCCAATTGAGTCTAAGATACCATTAAAGGCTATATTTAAGCTATCACTTTCAGTGTCAACATGAATGTTAAAATCCCCACTATAATAACTATCTGTATTTAACACTAAATCAGATAAAAGGTCTGAAAACTGATCTAAAAAATGAGAGTAAGGGCCTGGTGGACGGTACAAAACAAACCGAAGTGGTTTTAGTGCTTTGCAATTTGGATGAGGAAAACTAAGGATTAAATATTCAAAGGAGTTGTAGCTATTGATTGGTCTGGGACTTGTCAATAAATTGGAATGAAAGATGGTTGCTGCTCCTCCTCCTCGCCCAGTATTTCAAGGAATGTGAAAATTTAAATAATTAGGAGTTGACTCATTTATAGTAACATAAACCTCTTGCTGCAGCCAGGTTTCTGTGAGGCAAAATAAATCAATCTGATTGTCACAAATCAGAGTTGTAGCTATTGATTGGTCTGGGACAGTGGCGCAAAAAGTGGGTATGCACTGTGTGCAACGCAAAGGGGCGCTGCACTAGAGGGGGCGTCAAAACCCCCAATAGAAAAAATGTTTTTCTAGTTGGCATTTTCTATACTTAACAACATGAAATGATCAATAACAGAGTAACGGCTCTGATTAGGCGCCCCTCTGCTCCTTCACCTCCCCTCCTATCGCTCTCCCTTCCCACACAGGTGGCTTGGGCACACGCCCCTAAGAGAACGCTGCCAGGCGCGTTTCTTTTTTTTTTAAATCTTAGACTACCACTCGTAGTGCACTTGACAACAAGATGGAGCGGCAGAAAACAAAGTTATCCGGGGCGCATAACAGAAAAAGGAAAAGGGAGAAGGATAAAGATGTTGGCGGGATGAAAAAAAGCCTTTTCAATGTGGTTGACAATCGACAACAGGACAAGAGGGTTGTAAATATTCAGGTTAGCTAAAGCTAACCTAATACGGAATCGTCCTATATTTGGCTGTTAAATGTTGCCTCCCCTATTGAACCGATAAGGGACGTGATTTGTTCGGTATTTCTATGGGTATCTGATACATACGCCTGTCACACACACACATCCCCACCTAAGTGTAAGAATGACCGAAATAAAACTCAGGGGAAATATTAAAACAGGAAACTAAATTTTGGGGGCCAGTGCCCAGCTATAGTCCAACACTTAGCCCTCTAGGCTGCAATTTATTCACTCATATGTATTTAATTAATATTTTTTCTTTATTAAGATGATTGTACAAGTTTATGTGTGTATCAGACAATTTGTCCAGTGTCACTATAGCCTTTAGACTCAAAAAATGACCCATGTTACCAAAACCTTTTTGGCAGGGGGGCCTTGAGTTTAAATGTCTTATTCAGTATCACTACAGTGGTGGTGTGATGTATCTGATAAGTCGATCAGATGCAATGTCCAGTCAGTAACTGTTATCCAAAAAGGAGATCATTTAAATTTAAAGATTCATTTCTTTTGTTTTGACTGCTGTATTTTTTTAAAACCTACTTAACACAAAAATTACTGTCATTCAGCTGTGAGGATGGAGAGAAAGAAGAAGATGACAGAGGAAGAATCAGGCAGACAGGGGAAGGAACAGGTTGGGCTAAAATTGGTGGAAAAATGAAGGAAAAGTACTTAAACCAAGCAAATGTTAAAATGCTGTTATATTCTCTTGTTTTTTTGACTCTGAAAAAACACAAACAGAATGATCCTTAAACATCAAATTTATGTGGCATTGCATGCAGAAATGACTTAATGACAAGCCTATCAGAAAACAAAAAAATTGAAGAATTCATTTAAACCCACCTGTTGTTCTTTCTTTTTCTTCTTCATTTAACTCAGAGATAGAGGGACTTGGAATTTGTGAAACAGATTCAGCATTTTTATGAAATACAGCGGAAACCATCACAGTACATGGATTTACTCTGTACATCCAACAAACCAACCTCAAACTGAACTGGATTGCACGCCATCTTTTAATTTTTTTGAGTGCAGAATTGCCCTACAGATTTTACTTTCACAAGCACAGCATCACAGCTATTGCTTTTAAGGCTCTGCTTGATATTTTATAAAAGAAACTTTATTTAAAACTTCTTGTGGAGGTGTTATTTCAATTGTTACGGACACGGAGACTGAAATGAAAAGTTTGAAAACAGAACAAAAGCTTGACACAAAGAGGATGGGGCAAAAAGTTCAAGGGGAAAAAAGGAGGAGAGAGTGGAGGAGAGAAAGAAGGATGAATAGAATAAAAAATTACATTGCACCCTGCTTGCTTATACACAAAAAACCTTCACACGGTATTTATGAATGTAAAGGTAAAATGTACTTAGTGAGAAGTGCAGCCCAATATAGATATCATCTTGTGTATCTCATCACACCTGTGTGGCTGCGCTTTGTATACAAGGTTTCTCCACAAAATATGCAATAGCGAGTGTGAGGACCCACCGACCTGCCCCGTGGTCCCCGGGCGGACACTGAGGAGATCCGAGCAACAGACATCCAAAGATCCCCCCCCAAAGCACAGGAACCCCCAGGAGAAACCACCGCCGGGACTACCGCAACCCCCCCAGAGAAGAGCAGTGGAGAGTCCCAGGGGGAGCCACCCAGCAGCGACAGTGCAGAAGCCCCAGGGAACCGCAGCGACGTCCCACAGGCCCCGCCAGCAGCCAGTTCCACTCCCGAGCAGATCCAGCCATGGACCCAGAGACAGAACAAGACCCCGGGACACGCCACCCCCAAGACAGAGGCCCGACAGAGACCCAGGGGTCCAGGGCCCCGGCGGCAGGCAGCCACCAGGGAGTGAGCCAGCACACACCAAAGCATCCAGCCCCGGACACCGTTAGAACCAGAACCAAGTTACACCAGCGGGCAGAGACTCCTCAAACCACCGGAGCTTGAGGAAGGTCATGGGTGGCGGGGAGGAAAATAGGCCCCCCATAATATGGGGGGGCCTAAAAAATCCAGGAGAGGGAGCAGTCCAAGACCCATTTCATGCAAAAAAACAAAAAAAACAGGCACTCACAGTCACATTTCAAGACCCACTCCCACCCTCATCCAACACATAAAATCACTCGCTTTTTAAAAAAAAAAAGACAAACAAACAATGGATGTCCTCACTCACTCACACTCAAGATGCATACTTACCCTATACTCCAAGGTCCGGGCGCCGGCAGCCCCTAGGGGCAACAGCCCCCGGACCCAGGAGGTGGTTGGAGCCCTCCCTGGGCAGAGACAGGCAGCCACAGACCCCAGACGGTCCTGTCGGTCAGAAAATTTCCCGGCCCCCGCCCAGAACCCAGTCCCCCCAACAACCCCCATCCACCTCCGGAGAGGGGGCTATGTAAAAAAAAGAGGGGTCCACATGGCCAAAAGCCAGAGCCCGAACAACCAGAGATTCCCCGGACGGAGCAGTTCCCGACCCCCCAACGAGCTCCGATCCCGACCCCATGACATGAGTCACACCCCCACCCCCAGTGCCACCCCAACATGAACCTTGCCACAGGGCCACCCCCAACAGGGACACAGATATGAAAACACATGTCCATGGGAACCCACAACGCCCAACTTTACTCAAAGTGCATGGGAATCACATTTGTTTTGACCCCCCATTTCGCTCCCACCCCCCACAGGTCTTCACAAACCTGAATGTCATGACAGTGCACCAACTCAACAGACCAGTTCATACTGCCGATGAGGTCAAACAAACTCACAACATCGATCCAATTCTTTTACACAGGCTTTCCTGCTTTTTAGTCCAGCCCCCACAAAAGAGCATACATATTTCTATTTACTGTGCATTCTGGTCTCAAACCCCACACAGTGCGTTGTTTTCTGCAAGGCAACCTCCCTCTGCAGCAACACCCCCACTTAGAATGCCCAATGGCAGCAAATTCATGGTGAGACCCCGCTGGAGCATGTGCACTTGCTGGAAAGGACCCCCAGGACCCCTGCTTCGCACAAAACATGAATTAGGGAGGGGGTACAACTCACCCACTTGCGAGCCCATGGTTTGAAAAATTTTGTCCCCACCAGTTTGACACAAGAGCACTAAGTGCCTCAGCATAATTCATTTGCATTCCAAATTAAACTGCAAATTATTCCTGCCAAGTTGCAAAAACTGCCCATTTTGGATTAAAAAGACATTAAAGTTGAACTATCCAGCTCAGTATTCCATCGTTTCCACCCAGTTTAGGAAAATCCATGCATAACGCCGGCGACCCTAAGATATCCCTACTGGACACAAACCCATCCATGCCCAACCGGCTCATTGCAAAGCTTCACATCCACAGCTAACCCATCCAGCATTTCAATAAAGCATTAACAATTTAAAAATCCTTCAGTCACATGAAACAAACACAAAATGACAGCCAGCTTCAGAGAAAAGCCCATGGCTTTTTAAAAAAGCCCGCCCAACTCCCAGTAAGTGGACAGATGCCCCAGCAATAAGCCCCAGGAGTCCACAGAGGGTTTAACTGCACTAAATGAAAGCCTGAACGGGTACCTGGGCCATGCAGGCCAAACCGCGTTTCCAAGCCAAGCAAGCCCAACATCGCCGCCCCACACTAACTCACAAAGACGAGGCTATCCTGGCCCGCCCAACCACCCCACCCTGGAACTGAAACATCCTCAAAGCCCTAGCAACTAGCCATGGGCCAGAAAACCACAGGTAACTAGTGAAGAAGGCAATCTTCAATGAAGCCAGTTTTTCCGGGCAACATACAGCCAACCCTCAACCAAAAACCCCTTCAAGCCCAGCCCACTGCCCCTCCCGTACAAACACATCAACATCCCGCATGGGCCCACCACTGTAACACGCATTTCGGCTGCCTGGCCAGATAATGCGAAACATCCAAGCAGTTTCGGAGCGCAAGGTTTTTGCCACAGGCCCAATCACAATGCCTTCTGGGCTAAAGTTAATAAACCTAACTGGCTCAGAAGATGGAATCTTTCATAACCCCTGCACAAAAACACCAGGTGTACCCAAAGCCAGGGGCCAATGATCTGAACAAGGGAACCCTAAGCGATTCCATGAAGAGAGAACAAAGTTATCTTGCCAGCCCCAGCACCAGACAGTCCCAGTCAACCATGACTGGAAACAAACAGCCTGAGATTCCACAACCGCACTAGAGGGCTGTAAAACTAAAAATTCTCATCATCCTCCAGCTTTTTGACAGCCCAATCCGACTTTGTACTGATGAGTACAGTTGTAAACAGTCCAATGGTTAACACAGCATTCTGCTCATGAAAAAGCCTAGGAACTCACTGGAAAGTTCATAAACTTTTCCACACTGTTGAGAATGTTCCTGCCACTCAAATGTTAGTAAATTGAATTTTAATCAGCAAGCAAAAAAGTGTGCAGTTGACAAAAAAACTGAAAGTTTCTCTGACATGACAACCCCGGTTCTAGAACCCAGAAGAGCAATTCCACACCCACAGCATGAAATCATGCAATGCACTGATAAAAATGCTCATTAAACTTTTCACTTTAATCAACACAACACCATCATACTGACATATGCTTCATGAATCAATTCATGACCACAATGCGGAACCACCCTCGGTTCAAAAAAACATGAAGTCTTCAAACACTGTTACAAAGTTTTTAACTGTTAAGTTGTACAGTCCAGTTAAAGTCTCTTGGGCACAGCTGCCAAATGGATGCCAACAGTTTTATCAAAACTTGCACATGAAAAACAAAACTCCTGCACACCAGTATGATGAGACCATGTTAGTGGAATTGACATCATAGGATGCTGGCAAGAATTCTTAAAGTCAGATGAGGGATGCAGGGGTCATTATTAAAGGACTTGAAAGGCATTTAAAATGAAAATCCTTCCCAAAACAGTACCATTCATTTATGCTTTCCCAAACCAGGCACTGAACCATTTTCTTTTTTAAGGCTAACCCAACAAAGGACGGAGGAAAGATATCAAATTCAGGGGCAAAAGATAACTGGACAGGATTGAACACTAAACCTTTTGTCAATGAGTAGCTAGCACTGAACCTTTTTTGATCTAAGTAGTTATCCACAAAAAAAAGTTACACCCTGATAAAATTAGCCAGAGTGTTAGGCATCCCAGCCAATACCAACTTTTGTCAGACTTTGATCTGCCAACTGGTAAATGTGCACATATCACAAAGAAGAAGCACACAATGGGGGAATCTTTCACATGAGCAGTTTTCTTCTGCAAATTTGCCTATTCCCACCTTTTCATTATTGATAGTAACCCAGTGTCTACAAGTTAAAAAAGAAAAGCACTTTTCACACATGATTCCTCAACTGGGCACCAGAGCCACACTTAAGGCCACTAGCAAGGCACTTCACAAAAGTCAGGTACATACATTACAATTAATCTTAATCATTGAACAGTGCAGTCTGATTCAGTTTATTATTCAAATTGGTTAAAGTTTTTCTATCTAAGGAAACCCAGCAGATTGCATCCAGTCAGTGACTTGCAGCATTCACTCCTCCCGGATGAGCATGTAGCGACAGTGGACAGTCACTGGCATTGACTTTGCAGCAATCCCTCATACTGAGCATGCATGTAGCGACAGTGGAGAGGAAAAACTCCCTTTTAACAGGAAGAAACCTCCAGCAGAACCAGGCTCAGTGTGAGCGGCCATCTGCCACGACCGACTAGGGGTTAGAGAGAACAGAGCAGAGACACAAAGAGAACACAGAAGCACTGATCTATTCTATGGGAAGGAAATGTAAATGTTAATGGATGTAGCTCCTTAAGTGGTTTCATATAGGAAGAAAAAACAGATAAACTCTGAGCCAGTTTTCAAGTTTAGAGTATGAGAGAGAGCACATGCAGTTAGTAAAAAGCTCAGTCAGTAGCTATGTGTAAGGAGAGAGACAAGGTTAAACACTAAAAGACAGGGCCATGTCTATCATCGGTAGAAGTTGAGCGTTAAGTTGTTGGCAGCAGAAGCTTGGACGATGCCCCCCTCACAGGAAGGTGTCACAGGTAGACAAGAGTCAGGCCAGGTGTAGCTTCTAGGAAGAGAAAAGAGAGAGAAAGTTAAAAGCTGAAATAACAGCAAATTATGCAAAATTGGAGAGTAGTATGAGAACAGCCTAAGCCTATAGCAGCATAACTACAGAGATAGCTCATGATAACCTTAGCCACTCTAACTATAAGCTTTATCAGAAAGGAAAGTTTTAAGCCAAGCCTTAAAAGTAGACAGGGTGTCTGCCTCACGGACTAAAACTGGGAGCTGGTTCCACAGTAGAGGAGCCTGATAACTAAAGGATCTGCCTCCCATTCTACTTCTAGAAACTCTAGGAACCACCAGTAAACCTGCAGTCTGAGAACGAAGTGCTCTGTTAGGAATGTATGGAACAATCAGATCTCTGATGTATGATGGAGCTAAATCATTAAGGGGTTTATATGTGAGGAGGAGAATTTTAAATTCTATTCTGGATTTAACAGGGAGCCAATGAAGGGAAGCTAAAGTAGGGGAAATATGATCTCTCTTTTTAATTTTCATCAGAACTCTTGCTGCAGCATTTTGAATCAGCTGAAGGCTTTTAACTGCATTTTGTGGACATCCTGATAGTAAAGAATTACAATAGTCCAGCCTTGAAGTAACAAATGCATGGACTAGTTTTTCAGCGTCACTCCTGGACAGGATATTTCTAATTTTGTCAATGTTGCGGAGGTGACAGTGGTTTCAGGTGAAAGAAGGAAATCCTAGAAACCTGTTTAATATGGGATTTAAATGACATGTCCTAGTCAAAAATGACACAAGGATATGTCTACCTCACCCTATCAGCAAAGATTTTGTTCTAAACTATGTACTTCTCAGACATAATCCTGAAAAGGGATAGATTGACATTTCTAACTACTGTGTTTTTGTATAGTAAATCTATTTGATCCAGTGCCTGAAAACAGAATGTCTAGTGCGCATTTTATTACCCTTCAGAAATTAGTCATCTTATAAAACCATGTGGGATCTAACCTCATGTGTTATTCTATTCTTATATCGATCATATAAACTTTTGACTTTTGACTGCCACTAAACTGTCGCTGTGGGGCTGGCGAGGTAAATCAAAAGGATAGAGAATGGTGGTCAAAGCCAGTCTACCTTTATTTCACTCCACGTCTGTCTGTCTCCTCTCTCTGGTTCTCTACTCTCTGTCCTCCACTCTGCCTTTTTAGGCAATTTTAGTTTGTTTTTGCTGATGAAGCCATCAGCCATTATCTCGTGATCTACAGCTCTCATTGGAGCAGTTCGCAGCTGAGTGTGAAGCGGCCGGGATGAAATCAGTGCCTCAAAGTCCGGGGCCATGGTCTTGAGACGGAAAAGGGTAGAGTGCCTTCTCTGGGTTTGGGGGGGGGCATCCTGCCTCAAGTGGAGGAGTTCAAGTATCTTGGGGTCTTGTTCACGAATGAGGGAAAAATGGAACGGGAGATCGATAGACTGATTGGTGCTGCTTCAGCAGTGATGCGGGCGCTGTACCGGTCTGCCGTGGTGAAGAGAGAGCGGAGTCAAAAAGCAAAGCTCTCGATTTACCGGTCGATCTATGTTCCTACTCTCATCTATGGTCATGAGCTTTTGGTCATGACCGAAAGAACGAGATCAGGGATACAAGTGGCCGAAATGAGTTTTCTCCGTAGGGTGTCTGGGCTCTCCCTTTGAGATAGGGTGAGAAGCTCAGTCATCTGGGAGGGACTCAGAATAAAGCTACTGCTGCTCCACATCGAGAGGAGCCAGTTGAAGTGGCTCGGGCATCTGGTTAGGATTCTTCCTGGATGCCTCCCTGTTGGGGTGTTCCGGGCACGTCCCACCGGGAGGAGGCCCAGAGGAAGACCCAGGACACGCTGGAGGGGACTATGTTTCTCGGCTGGCCTGGGAACGCCTTTGTATTCCCCCAGACGAGCTGACCTAAGTGGCTGTGGAGAGGGAAGTCTGGGTCTCTCTGCTTAGGCTGCTGCCCCCCGACCCGGATAAGTGGAAGACGATGGATGGATGGATAAACACCTTACTTTGTATTTACACAAAGGTCTGCTTGCTTCAGGCAGTTAGCTTTTAAGCTCTGACTAAGATAGAAAAAAATAGGTAAAACCTGGATTCCTACTTCAATTGTAGACATTCTTTCAGTTTTCTTGCCCATTTTGCTTCCTTCTTAAATTTAAAGGTAATTTAGACTCCAAGGTAACTGCAGACCACTCCGCGCTCACTTGAATTTAAACTACTCAATTATTCAATCATAAGTCCGGACTTTGTGAGCACTAAGAAGTCTACACCCCCAAGGAGTTACTAAAAATCTGTCATTCTTTTGTGAAACTATTTATTCTCAAAAATAACGAGAAAAGGAGAAAAAGATTTTTTGGATAAACAAATGTGACAAATAAACACACATGTATAACAGACAGATTCAGCACTTAGATGAACATATGGACAGACATTTAGACGAACATTTAGACAAACATATGCTGGAATTTGACATTCATATTTTCCTTTTTACATCATATATATATTTTGCTCCCCACATTTGTGTGTATCTGTTGTTTGTTTTTGTCTGTGCGCACGTGTATGTGTGTTGTATGTGTGTGCTACGCATGTGTACGTGTAGGTGCACACACACACACACTTTACAACCTGAAATTCCATCTCTCAAGCCTGCAGAAAGCCTTTTTCCTTTTTTCTCACTTTCAGTCAAGGTTTTATCCTAGTGTCAACTTCTACCAGAAACTCCTTCCCCTATTTAAAGGATGCTTTCATTCTAATCAAAGTGCATAAGGAGTTTTACGTCTATCCCTTCAAGAGTGAAAAAAAAATTCAAGCAGTAATTTTAACCAGTAACAAAGCTATACATATATTTGACTTGGGCATAACTCAACATTTAACCCATACTTGTAGGAACCATAAAACAAATCAAAGCAAAACGTCTGGTGCCACCACAACAGCTCATCTATTGTTTTAACACAGCTGTCAAGCAATGATCATTTATGTACAAATCTTCCAACAACAGCAAATGAAAGTTAGAAAGCATTTAAGGTTGTCAAAATCAGAACATGCAGTTTTAGTCTCTCTCATCACATGCAACTCGCTTCAATTGCCACACTCATGCCCCTTTTCCACTGGCTCGATTTGGCCAGCCCGGAACAGCTCCGCACGGCTCTGCACGTTGTGTGTTGCAAAAAGACCTGCTTTTGCTCCGCTGAAGGGAACACCTCCTGGAGGCGCGGCTTTAGAGCATCATGTGTTGTGCTTCATAACCGCGAATGAAACACCCAACCGCCAATGTGAAGAAGAAAAGACCGAAACACGTTACGAAAACAAGAAGTAACACATCTGTTGCCTGGGGATTAAATCTGCTGACTGCATTGACAATCATATTTGATGAGTAGGAGTTTGACATCCGTTTTATTATTATTATTAAAGATTTCACTTTCCCTTTAAGAGACTTGGAAAGATTTGAATTAAGTCCCATTTTATTTCTAATAGTTGTTGCCTATATATCTATTCAGCTGCCACTGAATATTGCAGTCTCCTATGATCGCCAGAAAAGCTTGCACCTCGTTGCTCCAAGGGGTGATTTTTCTGCAAGAGAGATCTGAAGAAAAGCCTTAGCTATATCAGCAGTAAAGGGTATCTCATGCAGTCTGAACTTAATGAGCACATTCAGCAGGTTTGGGTTCAGGTTAGGCCCAGTGTGCAGACAGTCATTGAGGGATGGGCTGTCTTTATCATGTGAAGATGCATCAAATACCACTCTGAGTTCAGTTGTGGCCTTGTCCTCTTTCACAACAGTGTGGTGTGGCTTGTAATATTTCAAAGTCTCTTGGTTTGCTGCCACTGGGTTGCCATCTGAAACCTCCTCACAGATACCTTTTTGCAGGTAGTCCTCTATTCCACTGTTTTACCAGGCAAACAAGGTTGCATCAGATATCAGCTTTCTCATTAAGCTCTCGAAACGTCTTTTTGCTACCCTGAAGTTGTCTGGAAGCTGGTCTTTGTCACATTGCCAGGGTAACTCAACTTGCTAGCGTCCATTTTCAAAGGTGGTAGTCTGTTCAAACGAAATGCTAACTTTACCATGTGGGCTAACACTAGCATGTTGGGTAACATTGATGTACTGTCGAGGTAGGAAAACTTCACTGGCTGTCCGTTAACTCTTACATTACTCCTCACCTCTCATCGACTCTTTTTATTTGGCACCCCAAAGGACACTCCTCAGTCAGAGATCAGTTGTACGTTTCCACAAGTTTATTAAAACCAATCTGAATTCAGAAGGGAGACATCACACTTACACGGGTACCTGAAAACGTCTGTGTGCTGTATCTATGGGGGCTGCTCTCCACTCCGTCATATACCCCATGCTGCTGTCCAGCACCTTTTTTTTTTGTTACATACACAATCATTCTATCTGTGGATGTCTCCCCAGCAACAGCATAAAAAAAACAGAGATACATTTCATCATTTAATAAAGAATTGTTTCCCACACGTCTTCAGGAAGCTTCAGGGTGGAATACTTATCAGAAGTCCTGACTAGCAGAGAGAGGAGTACGATGCCTCCACCAATACACTGCCGGCTTCTCACGATACAGACAGAAAACACCTGCAAGCTTTAACCTTGAATAATAAACACTCATAGTGCTAAGGTTTTTTCTAACTATCAAAAGCATAACTAAAACTCCTAATAAAAATCAATTTATAATCAGCAAAGTCCCAAATATATTTTAGTCTTAGCTACTAATAATAAGGCATTTATATGTCCACAATTCCCCCTTTTGATCTCCACTAGGAGATCACTCCACATAGGGTGCAGCCAGCTCCAGCCCCTGAAGTTCGTCCGTCAAAGCACACATCTGATAAGTAGGAGGTTTAGATTCAGCACTCCCCTTCTCAATTGTGGCAGTGATGAAGCGAACCATCAGAGCCCTGATGCCTGGTACACAGCAACAACCACAGGTAACAATAATGACAACAAAAGTAGCAATACAAATAATTAGTGACATGAATAAACCTTTCCATTTCCCAAACATATCACTAAGCCATTGCTCCAATGCATTGTCAATTCCTGAATGCTCGTGCATAGTTTTACTCAGAGTTCTCAATCCTTCTAAGGCTCGGGTTACAGATCCGTCAGGAGCGGTGTTATTGGGGATAAAAGTACAACACATATCTCCAAACATGGCACAGACACCCCCTTTTTCAGCTACCAACATATCCAACGCCATTCTGTTTTGTATGGCCATGAGAGAGGTGGGGGCTAGTTGTTCTGAGAGACCTTCAACAGCATCCCGGGTTAAGTTGGCCAGTCGTAGTACATTTTAATGAATACAATGAATGCGATCTACATTCTTGTTAGGAGTTATTGGAATAAACGCTAAGATTATGGGAATGTTTTCAAAGCCGGCTGCTACTTGATTTGCAAATTTATACTCATCTGGCACCCCTCTAGGCACCCCAATTGCATCAATATAGGTGGGAGAGTTCTGCATGAGGTCAAAGGAGTTAGTTGCGCGCTTCCTTAACACATGTCTGCGCCTCCAAGCTATTAGGATAGAGGGTAGATGAGTGTTATTAGTTCTTTTTATCGCTTCACCAATCAGTGATGCCTGTAATCTGACCATACCACACACTCCCCAGGCTTCCTGAGGGATTGTAATCAAAAGTCTCCTGTCACCACAACAATAGTATAAACCCGCTCTAGCCCACCTTCCAATGTTTGAACCAGGTTCAGTTCTATAACACCAATCCTGTGGAATTTCACCTAGGAGCACAATAGCATTTGGAGAGGTAAAATTGAAACATGTGTAGCTTCCATTGCCTTTATAAGCAGTAAACGGTCCAGCGAGTTTTATTGTTAATGGGCGGAAAAATAGTAGCCAGTGTGGTACAGTTAGTGGGTGTAGCTGCCTTGGTTAGATTTAACACACAGTTATAGCCTCAAGTATCAGAGGGGTACAGAGGAGCAGGTTCAGTGTAAAGGGAGGGTCTCGCAGCTGCACAGGCTACACAGTTAGACATATGATTTTCTTGCGCAGTCTCAGCCATCCATTCTAGCCATAAGTTAGATTCAGTGAATCCTGTTTCCAATGTTATAAGGTCTTTCACAGTATGTACATCTACATAATGGGCAAAAGACGGCCCAGGACTGGGAGTAGGTGATGCCGTGTCCTTAAATACTGTTTGCTGAGGGGAGGCAGAAGGTTTTACTAGTTGTACCTTGACTTTCAACCACACCCACTCGACCTGGGGTGTTGTTGGCTCTCCTGTAGATCTCTCAGCTCCCAGAACTTTGTTGTAGGTTTCCACCACAGTCTGTAGCTGAGAAAAATAGTCTTTGTGTGACAGATTCTTTATATCACCTGTAGATGTCAGAACTGCTCCTCGTGGTCCCGGAAAACTCCTTCCGGTTTCCAGCTCGTATGGAGTGTATCCTGTGGTTGAGTTAACTGAACACCTGATGACATCAAAGCAAGAGGTAATGCATCAACCCATGATAATTTGGTCTGTGCACAGATTTTAGCCAATTTGTTTTTCAGGTTTTGATTCATTCTTTCAACTTTTCCTTGGGACTGAGGGTGATACACCATGCCAAACCTGTGTTTCAGCCCCAAACTGGACTCCACCTGTTGCAGCTCCTGGTTCTTAAAATGGGTTCCATTGTCAGTCCTTATCTTTTCAGGAAACCCGTGTCTGGGAATGTAATGGTTAATGAGACATTTAACCACAGTTTTGCTATCTTCCTTTTTCGCTGGCCATGCCTCTGGCCATCCTGTTAAAACATCCACACACACAAGCAGATATCTGAAACCTCTTACTGACTGCACCATGTCTGTGTAGTCAATAATTATTTCCTTTCCTGGTCTTGTGATTAAAGGAAACTTTCCCTGCAACGGTGTCAAAGTTTTCTTTGGGTTGAATTGCCCACACACTGTACAGCATTTAACAAAGTGTTTCACCATGTCTGTCATAAAAGGATGCCACCACTCCTTCAGATTCTCCAGCATGTTTAATTCCAACGTGTCTTACTCCATGTGCCTCAGAAAAAAGTTCCTGTTTAAGTCCAGGAGGGAACACCATCGTACCATCTGGTCCTTTCCAACATCCTGACTGCTCTGTAGCTCCTCTTATCCTCCACATGTTCTTCTCCTCAGGGGCTGCTCTGCTTTGCAGCTCCACTACTCTCTCTAAGGTTAACTGTTCTGTCACTTCCTCATCTACAGCCACCATCATCATCTTGGCAATATAACCTGCTATTATCTTGGCGGAATGGCACTGTTATCAGTCCTGATTCTGTCTGGTCCACTACAGCATAAGCAGCCTTAAGTCCTTCTGCTTCATGCCTGAAACAACAACCATCTGTGAACAGCTGTCTTACCTGTGGTCCCTCAAGGGGACTGGCTTCTAAATTTGGTCTTACCTTTTCTATCCTGCAAACCAGCTCTTCACATTGATGTGGTTCCCCCTGTGTTATTCCATCCGCCTTGTTGATAGGGTTGCCACGGAAGGACAACACATCACAGCTGCGGCCGCAAAAAGGTAAGGAGATTACTCTTAAAAATCTCCAGTGTTTTTCCTGTAAAAACACTCTGGCTGTGTTGTTAGTTGTGAGTGAGCTGTTTTTGTAATTCTTGGAGGCAGAGAAATGGTTCAGAATAATTGTTGCGTACGCATTAATAAGTGATAAGACGTGTTAATAAGCGGTGCGATTTTAACGGTGAGAGCCCGGGAAGAACGGTACACTCTTCCAAACTTAGGGTAAAATCTAAGGGTGTAGGTTTAAAGTTCCTTTATTGCATGCAAGGGAAGATAGTTTTCCCTCGCACACAATTTGAAAGCAACCCCCTGAATGAGGCACGCAAACTCGGTTAGGGTCGGTCGGGTCCAGACTTCCATAATAACGGTCAAAAGATACTACCGAGGGGAAGTATTAGGTTTCGATAGCTCCTTTGACTTCTTAAAAATCCTTAAAGCGGCTTACTTCCTTGTGAGTAAAACATGCAATGATAGATGCGCATCCTCGGCATGGTTTAAAGGTCCTGTGGTTCTCTTAAAGAACCCAATACGCCGCCGAGAGGGGGTCTTGAGTTTCAATAGCTCTAATTTTTCCTTAAGAAAAATATAAACGCGGCTGGCTCCTTTTTTTTTTAATAAACAGCTGTATAAAGATAAAAGTGTAACATCAAACGGGCACTATGAATGTGTGTGAGTCGGAAGTGAGCAGACGGAAGTGACGGGGGAAGTGACCTTCGCTCTCTCTTTATTTGTGTATTTTGTGTGTTTATATGTTTTTCGAGCCACAGTACTGTGGTCTCGGGCCAAGATTCTGTGGTCTCATTCAGCAGAGAGGAACTTCTCAACATCAGAGAGTCTTCTCTTGGGATTTTTTTTACCATCCTTCATCGATCCGAGGTTCACTGAGCTTTTGGCAAGTGCAGCAGTGGCACTGTATGGGATACTGCACCGAAAGCGCCGGAGGGGAAAGCGAGCTGGCGCCCTGGTAAAGCTCTGAAAAAGAGGACTTCGCACACCACTGCCTTCAATCCACCTGGCAAATGTCCGCTCTCTAAGCAACAAGATGGACGAGCTGCTTCTCCTCACCGGTAAAAACACGGACCTCCGCGGTTCAGCGGTTCTCTGCTTCACCGAGACTTGGCTGAGTGACAACATCCCGGACCGCGCACTGCTGTTTTCGGACTTCCAGCTGTTCAGAGCGGATCACAGCGCGGAGCTATCAGGGAAGAAGCGAGGAGGCGGAATCTGCTTTTATACAAATGAAGGTTGGTGCAAAGACATAGAAGTGCTGGGGAAAACATGTAGTCCGGATCTGGAGTCATTTTCCAAAATCTGTAAACCGTTTTATTCACCGAGAGAGTTTTCCTCGTTCATAATAATCGGCTCACAATTTCCTCCGCATGGCTGCACTTCTGCCGCAGAAAAACATCTTGCTGAGCTGATTACAGACGTGGAGAAAAAATACCCTGACTCTTTCATCATAATACACGGAGATTTTAACAGCGCAGATCTCTCTAATGAGCTCCCCAAATACAGACAGCATATTAAGTGTCCCACCAGAGACAAAAACACACTGGACCACTGTTACACAGCTTTTAAGGACTCATACCATGCTGTTACCAGGGCTGCTCTGGGTTTTTCAGACCATTCTCTTATCCACCTCATCCCAACTTACAGGCAGAAACTAAGAGCTTCCAAACCCGTGGTTCACACTGTTAAGAAGTGGACTGAGGAATGAAGCAGATGCTACAGGCCTGCTTTGAATGCACAGACTGGACTGTTTTTGAAACCTCAGCCACGGATTTAAACGAACTAACTGATGTGGTGACATCATACATCAGTTTCTGTGAGGACATGTGTGTGCAGACCAAGACCTTCTGCACCTTTGGGAACAACAAGCCATGGTTCACTCCACATCTCAGGAATCTGCGCAAGGATACGGAAGAAGCTCACAGCAGTGGAGATTGGGCGCGGTACAGGCAGGCCAGGAACAAACTAACAAAGGAGATCAAAGCAGTCAAGATAAGCTACAGTGAGAAGCTGAAAAACAGCCTTCTACTGGTGACACTTCGGCTGTATGGACTGGTCTGAGAAACCTAACTGCCTACAGAAGCAGTCTGTAGGCCCCCCCCCACCCACCCTTCCCGAACAGACTCCTCGCCTGGCCAACCGTCTGAATGGCTTCTACTGCAGACATGACAGGAAGCCATTCACACCTCAAACCAACTCCTCCACATCCCATTCAGGAACAAATTCTTCCCATGGAGCAACCAACCCCCTACCTTCAGATCCTATGCCTGCACTAAAGATCTCTGAGGATGATGTAAACAGGCTCTTTCAGCGCATGAAAACAAAGAAAGCTGGAGGACCTGATAACATCTCCCCATCATGCCTAAAAGCCTGTGCAAATCAACTCGCTCCAATCTTCACCCGGATTTTCAACAAGTCACTGGAGACGTGTGAGGTCCCCTCCTGCCTCAAACGATCCACCATCATCCCAGTGCCCAAGAAACCCACCATCCTAGGATTAAATGACTACAGGCCTGTAGCCCTGACGTCTTTGATCATGAAATCCTTTGAGCGGCTGGTGTTGAAGCGCCTGAAAAACATCACAGGCCCTCTACTGGACGCCCTGCAGTTTGCTTGCCGAGCAAACAGGTTGGCAGATGATGCAGTTACTTGGGTCTACACTTCATCCTGCAACACCCCAACCGTCCATGGATGTACGCCAGGATCCTGTTTGTAGACTTCAGCTCGGCCTTCAACACCATCATACCAGACATCCTCCACCAGAAGCTCACCCAGCTCAACGTCACAGCCTCCACCTGTCAGTGGATCAACAGCTTCCTGACGGACCGACAGCAGCAGGTGAGACTGGGGAGCATCTTCTCCCGAACCAGATCAATAAGTACTGGTGCCCCCCAGGGGTGTGTTCTCTCCCCACTCCTCTTCTCCCTGTAGACAAATGACTGCACCTCAGCGGACTCATCTGTGAAACTCCTTAAGTTTGCAGATGACACCAGTGTCATTGGACTGATCCAGGACGGTGATGAGTCTGCATACAGACAGGAGGTGGATCGCCTGATACACTGGTGTAGTCAGAACTGCCTGGAATTAAACCCACTCAAGACTGTGGAAATGGTGGTGGACTTTCGAAAAACACCACCCCCATACACCCCCCTCACCATCCTCAACAACACCGTGTCGGCTGTGGACCACTTCAGGTTCCTAGGAACCACCATCTCTGAGGACCTGAGGTGGTCTTCACACATAGACACTGTTTGAAAGAAGGCCCAGCAGAGACTGTACTTCCTGAGGCAACTCAAGAAGTACAACCTTCCACAGGAGCTGCTGGTCATCTTCTACACTGCCATCATTCAGTCTGTCCTGTCTTCATCCATCTCAGTGTGGTTTGGTTCATCCACAAAACAGGACAGACAGCAACGAATAATCAGGACTGCAGAGAGAATCATCAGGGCTGACCTTCACTCCATACAGGACTTATACAGGTCTAAGGTCAGGAAAAGAGCTGCTAAAATCTCTGCAGACCCCACACACCCTGCACACAAACTGTTCAGGGTTTTACCTTCAGGCCGCCGCTACAGAGCGCTGTTAACTAAAACCAGCCACCACAGAGACAGTTTCTTTCCCCAGGCTGTTTCTCTGTTGAACATTTAATAGAGTACAAAACAACAGCATACAGATGTTGCAAATGCACCTTCTTATTTTATTTTATATATATATGTGTATATTTGTACATAGTAAATATGTATATTCTATTCTGTAATGCATAAACAAAAACCAAAGAGTAAAGTGTACTGGAGTCAAATTCCTTGTTTGTATGTACAAACTTGGCAATAAAGCTGATTCTGATTCTGATATTACACTGACGGACACTGGCTGACTGCTATATGCTAAGCTAACAGGCTAAGCCAGAGTGTGTGAACGTGTGTGTGAAGTGAGAGAATGACTGAGACGTCACTAGAAAATGAGCTCCCTGCTTGTTCTGGAGGAGCAATTCTTGGAGACAGAGAGGAGAAATATTAGCAAGTTTCACCCACAAAGATGCTTTAACAAGTTTAAACAACAGTTTGATGGAGCTTGTTTGGGTCCCGGAAATAATTTATGACTCACCAGAAAAGGGTAAGAAAAATTTTTTAATCATTAAGTGACACAAAGTGGTTCCACTCTAAACATGCTGTATCTACAAGGTAATCAAACTTTATGTGGCCAATGTCTGTCCATTTTGTCTGTCTGTTTTTGTGAAATGAATGTCTGTGAAATAAGAACAAATTGTGTTATTTTTCCCCACAGACCTATCTGCAAACGGCCAGGTGCTAAACAACTGTCCAGAACAACGGTAAGGCGTATTCGTCACTTCCTGTTTTGCACTCGGTGGATTGTTTGGTGTGTGAAGGCTATCTCGTTTGATCTGATTTCTCTCTACTGTGATATCTCTTACTTGTTATAATACATAAGCACGTTAAAACACATACTTTCTGTTGCTGTATTTAACGTTTGGGGACTCTCCGTGTTTTACACGGCTTTTTGTAGTAGTGGTAATGGGTCGCTAGCTTAGCGTTAGCCATGGCTACCCGTTCTGCTGTTTCTCTCTCTGAGTCTCCTCTCTCCTGCTCTCTGTGTCAGATGTTCAGTTACTCCTCTGCCTCCTTTAGTGATAATGGTACGTGTAATAAATGTAGCATTTTTGTAGCTTTGGAGGCGAGGGTGTCGAATTTGGAGGCCCGGCTCCGCGCTGTTGAAAAACCAGCAGATAGCCGAGGCCCCTTAGCCAGCGCGGAGCCACCGAGGGTAGCTCCCCGTAGCAGTCCTCCAGCAGAGCCCGTGCAGCCGGGTTCTCAGGCCGGCTGGGTGACGGTACGTAGGAAGCATAGTCCTAGATTCCAGCCCACAGGTCACCACCAGCCCGTCTGCTTTTCTAACAGATTTTCCCCGCTCAGCGACACACCCGCTGAGAAGCCAACTCTGGTAATTGGCAGCTCCATAGTCAGAAACGTGGCAGTAGAGACACCAGCGACCATAGTCAAATGTCTGCCAGGGGCCAGAATGGGCGACATCAAATCCTATCTGAAACTGCTGGCTAAGGATAAACGTAAATACAGTAAGATTATAATTCATGCTGGCGGCAATGACACCCGCTTACGTCAATCGGAGGTCACTAAAGTTAGTGTTGCTTCGGTGTGTAAGTTTGCCAAAACAATGTTGGACTCCGTAATTTTCTCTGGTCCCCTCCCCGATTTAACTAGTGATGACATGTTTAGCCGCATGCTGTCATTCAACCGCTTGCTGTCTAGGTGGTGTCCAGAAAACGATGTGGGCTACATTGATAATTGGCGAACATTTTGGGGAAAACCTGGTCTGATCCGGAGAGACGGCATCCATCCCACTTTGGATGGAGCAGCTCTTCTTTCTAAGAATCTGGCCGAATTTATTAGTTCTCCAAACTTCTGACAACCCAGGGTTCAGACCAGGAAGCAGGGTCATAGTTTAACACTCCTCTATGCAGCTTCTGTACTGCTACCCACCCATTACCCTATTAAGACAGTGTCTCGCCCACGGCCAAAATTGAATAGATTAAAAAATTATCTAAAAAGAGGAAATCAGGAAAATCTAATAAAAATAAACGCAACTCAGACTAAAAATAAAAATAAAACAATTAAATGTGGCTTACTGAACATAAGATCTCTCTCTTCAAAGACTTTGCTAGTTAGTGACCTGATTTGTGACAATCAGATTGATTTATTTTGCCTCACAGAAACCTGGCTGCAGCAAGAGGATTATGCTACTATAAATGAGTCAACTCCTACTAATTATTTAAATTTTCACATTCCTCGAAATACTGGGCGAGGAGGAGGAGTAGCAACCATCTTTCAGTCTGATTTATTGACTAGTCCCAGACCAATCAATAGCTACAACTCTTTTGAATATTTAATCCTTAGTTTTCCTCATCCAAATTGCAAAGCACTAACCGTACCGTCCACCAGGCCCTTACTCTCATTTTTTAGATCAGTTTTCAGACCTTTTATCTGATTTAGTGTTAAATACAGATAAAGTTATTATAGTGGGGGATTTTAACATTCATGTTGACACTGAAAGTGATAGCTTAAATATAGCCTTTAATGGTATCTTAGACTCAACTGGCTTTATTCAAAACATTAACAAACCTACCCACGTTTGTCTTCATTCTCTGGACCTTGTGCTGACATATGGCATTGAGTGTACAGACATAACAATATTTTCTCACAACCCTGTGCTGTCTGACCATTTTTTAATAACCTTTGAGTTTAATTTAACCGAGTACTCCACACCTGAAAGAAAATTTCATTATAGTAGATCATTATCAGACAATGCTGTAACAACCTTTAAAGAATCTGTTCCACTTTTAATTTGCTCATTGTCACAGAAAAACACAGTGGAGGGCAATAATTTTGTTTCTTCCCCTTCACAAATTGATTCTCTTGTTCATAGTGTTACTTCATCATTGCGTGGTGCATTAGACAATGCAGCCCCCTTGAAAAAGAAGGAGGCTTGCTCCCTGGTTTAATTCAGAGCTGCGTACTTTAAAGCACAATGTTAGAAAATTGGAGCGAAAATGGCGCTCTACACACCTAGAGGATTCCTACTTAATCTGGAAAAATAGCCTACTGTTGTATAAAAAGACACTTCACCAAGCTAGAACAGCTTATTTCTCATCCTTAATAGAAGAGAACAAGAATAATCATAGGTTTCTCTTTAGTACAGTTGCTAAACTTACACAGAGTCATAGCTCTGTTGAGCCATCCATTCCCTTGGCTCTCAGCAGTCATGATTTTATGGGATTCTTCCAAAAAAAAATTGATTCTATTAAGAAGAAAATTTTTTGACAATTCCCAGAGATGATTACTTCATCCTCAACAAGTGAGACAACATTGGAAATAACTTTAGAACCTAATCTGTGTTTGAACTGTTTTGATCCTGTGGAGCTTCCGGAGTTATCAGAAATATTAGCTTCATCTAAACCTTCAACTTGTATGTTAGACCCAATCCCAACCAAATTATTTAAGGAAGTGTTCCCTCTGATTACCAGCCCCATTTTAGATATGATTAATTTATCTTTAGTAAATGGATATGTACCACAAGCTTTTAAGGTAGCTGTAATTAAACCTTTGCTTAAGAAACCTTCGCTTGATCGAGATGACTTGAAAAATTACAGACCTATATCCAATCTTCCATTCTTATCTAAAATTCTTCAGAAAATAGTTGCTAATCAAATGTGTGAGCATAAACACAGCAATGACCTGTTTGAAGAGTTTCAGTCAGGTTTCAGAGCTCATCATAGCTCTGAAACAGCTCTGCTGAAAGTCACTAATGATATTCTTATGGCCTCAGATAATGGACTTGTGTCTGTACTGGTTCTGTTAGATCTCAGTGCTGCATTTGATACAGTCGATCATAATATTCTCTTAGAAAGGCTGGAATATGCTGTAGGGATCAGGGAACAGCACTAGGCTGGTTTAAATCTTATTTGTCTGACAGATTCCAGTTTGTTCATGTAAATGATAAATCATCTTTAAACTCCAGGGTTAATTGTGGAGTACCACAGGGTTCAGTACTTGGGCCAATTCTCTTTACTATATATATGCTTCCAATAGGTAAAATTATCAGGCAGCATAGAATAAATTTTCACTGTTACGCTGATGACACTCAGCTTTACTTATCCATAAATCCTGATGAGCCCAACCAGTTAGACAGACTACAAGCATGTCTTGAAGACATAAAAACTTGGATGACTTTAAATTTTCTGGCTTCTAAATTCAGACAAGACAGAAGTTGTCATCTTTGGACCGGAGTCTTAAAAAGAAACTGCTTAGTCAATCACTTAACCTGGATGGCATTAAATTGGCCACCGATAATAAAGAAAAAAAACCTTGGTGTTATTTTTGACCAGGACATGTCATTTAAATCCCATATTAAACAGGTTTCCAGGATTTCCTTCTTTCATCTCCGGAACATTGCCAAAATTAGAAATATCCTGTCCAGGAGTGACGCTGAAAAACTAGTCCATGCATTGTTACTTCAAGGATGGACTATTGTAATTCTTTACTATCAGGATGTCCACAAAATGCAGTTAAAAAGCCTTCAGCTGATTCAAAATGCTGCAGCAAGAGTTCTGATGAAAATTAAAAGAGAGATCATATTTCCCTTCTTTAGCTTCCCTTCATTGGCTCCCTGTTAAATCCAGAATAGAATTTAAAAATTCTCCTCTTCACATATAAAGCCCTTAATGATTTAGCTCCATCTTTACATCAGAGATCTGATTGTTCCATATGTTCCTAACAGAGCACTTCGTTCTCAGACTGCAGATTTACTGGTGGTTCCTAGAGTCTCTAGAAAAAAAAAGGGAGGCAGACCTTTAGTTATCAGGCTCCTCTCCTGTGAAACCCCCCTCCCAGTTTTGAGTCCGTGAGGCGGCACCCTGTCTACTTTTAAGGCTAGGCTTAAAAAATTTTCCCTTTTTGATAAAGCTTATAGTTAGAGTGGCTTAGGTTATCCTGAGCTATCTCTGTAGTTATGCTGCTATAGGCTTAGGCTGCTGGAGGAAAAATGACCACTTTCACCCTCTTCGCTACATTCTCACACTACTCTTCAATTTTGCATTTTTGCGTTTATTTCAGCTTTTAACTTTGTTCTCTCTCTTTTCTCTTCCTAGAAGCTACACTGGCCTGACTCTGTGTCTACCTGTAACACCTTCTGGAGAGGGGATCGTCCGAGCTTCTGCTGGAAAAACAACTTAATGCTCACCCTCTACCGGATGCCCAATTGCCCTGTCTTTCAGTGTTTATTTTTCTCTTCCTAGACATAGCTACTGACTGAGCTTTTACTGTAACAAACTCTATGTGCTCTCTTCGACTCTAAACTTGAAAACTGGCTTAGAGTTTATCTGTTCTTTCTTTCTAGGTGAAACGACTAAAGGAGCTACATCCATTAAAACATTTTTTTTTCCCTTTCCCCATAGAAAGTACTCCTGGATCAGTGCTTTCTTGTTCTTTTTGTGCTCTGCCTTTTCTTTCTAACCCCCCAGGGGGTTTTGCAGATGGCCGCTCACACTGAGCCTGTTCTGCTGGGGGTTTTTTCCTGTTAAAAAAAGGAGTTTTTCCTTCCCACCGCCACATGCATGCTCAGTATGAGGGATTGCTGCAAAAGCAACGCCAGTGACTGTCCCTGTCTCTACATGCTCATCCAGGAGGAGTGAATGCTGCAAGTCACTGACTGGAACAATCTGCTGGGTTTCCTTAGATAAAAAAAAATTTTTCCCCAAAATTTAAAAAAAAAACTGAATCTGACTGCACTGTTCAATGATTCGGAGTAATTGTAATCCATGTACCTGACTTTTGTGAAGTGCCTTGAGACGACATGTGTTGTGAATTGGCGCTATATAAATAAACTGAACTGAATTGAATTGTTTCATGTTATGTGAAAAATTAGGGGGTATGTGGCAGGATACATTTAATTTAAATTGTTTTCTGATAGGAAACTAATTGGAATTTTGTGTTTTTAGGTCTGGAGAGGCAGTCCTAACCGCTCCTGCTTGAAAGGTAAAAACATTTTAAACTGACGCTCAGTGTTATTTATTAAATAATTTGTTAGACAGAAAAACTTTTTATCCAATTTGAATAATTAACTGAATCTGACTGCACTGTTCCATGATTAGAATTGATTGTAATGTATGTGCCTGACTTTTGTGAAGTGCCTTGAGACAACATGTGTTGTGAATTGGCGCTATATAAATAAAACTGAATTGAACTGAATTGAAAATAAGGTATCACAATAATAATTAGAGACTACAAGAGCAGGACTTATTCAGCAGTACCATAATAATATTAGGTCAGTTCTTTATGATAACACGAAAGGAAGTGCCAGAAAGGGACAATCTCTCGCCTCAAAACATAGATGGTTTGACTTTTTCCAGTCAAAATGATCAAATTGACTAAAATTTAACACAAGATAAAATGCCCCTTTAAACAAATTACTGGACTGGACTAAAATGAAACAAACTTTATTTACTTGAAATAAATACAAAGTGTAATTAAAAAGGAAACTGTACAGTGTTTTTATAAAACTGGGCAAGACAAACTAAGATTATAAGACATAATATGCCCTTCATTCTGTGTTCATCAATTTCATTAAGCCTTCTAAATGGGTGAGGAGTGAGTTTTTCCACAGGACTCAGTTACAGTTAAATGTAATTGAACCAGATTTTAAAAAAGGGTATCTATAGTTGAGATTTAATACTTACATTCACAATTTAATGAACACAATACTCTTGAATCCTACAATACTCTTGAATCCTACACATAAAAAGAGACCAATCGAGGTAAGGAAAGAGATTAAAATAAGCACTAGAACTAATGAAATTACCACTTAGCATTATTAGAATAATAGCAACTAATAAAAACTAGCGACCCCATTCTTAAATATAATAAGGACTTACTGCATTAGAAAATATAGATAGATCTAAATAAAGCTAGATTAGAATAGAACATTCAGAGCCGTTATAATCTTGCTGATGAACACCACAAACATTGTTATGGAACCAGGTGATTACAAGAGAGCACTTTTATCATGGCCAAACGAAAAAATTTGTAGGGAAATCCAATGTCCATCGACCTGATTTGACTTTATTTAACCTTATCATGGCACATATTATGTATGGAAAGAAAAAAAAAAGGGTATAATGGGCAGCACTGACAACTGATTATTTCAAGGGTAACCCTTGACATGCCCAACCTCTCTTTTGGACAGGGTTTTGCAGAACAGAAGATAAACAACAGTAAAACGTATCAAACAAATGTAAAAAAAAACACACAGAAATACCCACAACAAGGACCCACAAACACACGCTCTCACAACTACATTGTCACACACACTCTCACAAACAACATAGCAACTGCATGGCACATACACTTAACTTCGAGAACAAAAATAAGAACAAAAATACAGATGTAGAATTCCTGTGCATATCTCTGTGAGGATTAAGTCCAGAGTTTGAGGGGATGAAGATTTTTTTCTGTGACCATAAAATAAACAAACATTTTTAGATTGACAGCACCATTTTGGAAAAACTGTTTTTGAGCTGGAAGGAAAAACATTCTCGAAACGATAATTTGACAAATTTTAAGACAACAGGCTTTTTAAACAAAAAAAAAATTAAATTAGGATTTTAGCTCGACCAGTTAGACTCAAATTTTATTTTCTCCCAAAAAAGATTTTTTCGAAAAACTTTACAACAACAATTGCAGTGATTAAACTTGGAAAAAAATTTACTCATTTAAGACTTACAGCAGGAGGTAAAATGCTGTTAACTTTATATAAATTTGTAAAGAATAAATCTACCATGCCTTTTTGACAAGATTAAAATTTAATGTCCTATATTAAAACTTGGTTTCACCCAAAAATGTAGTTGCATTAAATGATACAGTTGATTTAATTGATGGAATTAAAAGCAATAAAAAGCCAGGCGAATGGTACATACCGGTTTTTTTGGTCAATTCAAGTTTTTTTATATAAGAGCTTTCCAGCAACAAGGCACTCAGGACGCTGGGCATAAGGAGGGGCATTCAGGGGTCAAAATCAAATAACAGAGGTACGAATAGAAGGATGGATAAAAAAAGAAAGAAAGTTGGACTGAAAAATTTACTAATAATGTTTAGATGTTTTATTATTTTTTATGCATGAATAGGTTTTTTGAGGGTAGGCAGAAGTACAAATAATTTTTTAAAATTTCACTACTTGATGCTGTAAAAGGGTGACAAAGGCCAATATCCTATTTTTTTGTGTCAGACCACCGGGCTCAAAGGGTTTAGGCACCCTTTTCCTTTTGAAAAAAAATGTTTCGGGTTTAAAAACTAATTATTTGCTTTTTATTTTCCCTTTTTTACCCCTTTTAATAAGCTGTTACACGGGAAAGACTCCCAATGTTTTTTTTTTGTCTTTTTTGCATAAAAAATTTAGGGGAAAAAAACCATGAAAAAATATAAATTATGTGTTGTGAAATGAAAAAAGGGGGAAAGAAAAAAATGCTGTTTCCCAAAAACCCAAGTTTGTAAAATTTTTTTGTTGTGTTAAATTTGGGTTTTTAGGGGATAAACTGTATGATCAAATTGTAAAATTTTCGGGGGCTTTAACCGGTCACAATCCCCATGTTTTTTCGGGAAAGGGTTGTTTAAAAGAGTCGTCCCTCTATATCCCTAGATGTGTTTAAGCCCAAAAACATGTTTTTTTTCCCCTGGGGTGAAAAAGGCCTAAAAAAGGTGGTGGGGACCAGCCGGGCAAATGTGTCCATTGAAAAAATTATTCTTAGGACATAAGATTTCGGGGGGTTTCCGGGAAAACAATAGAACCCAAAAAAGATTGTGTTTGGGGTTTGGAAAAACGTGTGGGGGGAGAAGGTGTGCCCAGGAATGAATGAAGGCCCCCAAGGGTATAAATGAGAATGATGGGGGCCCCACATGGTAAAAGGGTTTCATAAAATCGGGGTATTTTTGTTTCTGTGAGAAAAATTTTTTGGTTTGGGTTTTGTTTTCATAGTTGTTTCGGGGAAAAACTGTATGAACTTTTTAGAGGGCACCGGGGTTTGTTTTTTCATTTGTTTTTCTCAAAGGTGGGTTTGTTTCTATATGTGTTCAGATCCCGCAGGTTGGAACAATTTTTTGGGTTTTAGTTTCAGAGGGTTAAAAACTTAAAATTTTTGAATTCTTTGAAGTGAAATTGGATCTAAATTCTTTTGGGGAGGGGGAAAAAACCCAAATAGAACCTGTCATTCTGCCATAGGGTTCGGTTGAATAATTTGAAATTTAAAAGATTTGGCACCCCAAAACTTCCTTTAAAAGGGGAGGCCAAAGGGCCGGGGCCAGTTTTGTGGTTTTAAAAGGGGTTTGTCAAAAATTTTCTTTTTTAAATTTTTGTCTAAAAATGTTTGTTTGACTAACCTTTAGACTTCAAAAGAAAAACAAAAGAAAATAATAATAACCCATAGCATTAAAAAAATTGGGAAAAATGGTTTATTTTGGGGGGGAAAAAATGACTGTTAAAAAGGGGATCAAAATATTTAACGGGGAAAAAAAACCCCTAAATAATGGTTTTAATTTAAGGGTTTTAAAACAGAATATCAAATTCTTTTATCTACTTTTGGGGTTAGAGGTTCCCGAAAAAGGGGCCCCTAAATTTTCAAAATTTTAGGTAGATAAAATTTCCAAATTATCCCCGGCACTCCGAAAAGTAGGCTGCCCCCAAAACATTTGGACATTCTTTGGTAAAAAATGATGCGAATACTTTGTTCTGAGGAGTTTTCAAAAAATGTTTATGGAAAGAAAGGGTTTTTTGAACAAATCTAATTTGGGTCTACTAGTTAACGGACAATATATTAGTAAGTAAAAATGGGTTACAATATAAATATGATTTTTGGGGTTTAAAGGGGGAAGGGGGAAATCCCATTTCATTATTTTAAATATAAGGGGTTTGATGGGAAAAAAGTATTGGGGCCATTTCCTTTTCCCCCAAAAAGCCCCAAAAAGGGAAAAAATTTTGGATTTTATGGGTTTTGACAACAGATGAAAGGATTAAAAGATGTGCTTGGGGCCCCTTTCACCAGGTCGGCCTTTAGAGAGCAAATCACACAAAACAAAAAAAAGGGTTGGCTAAAAATTTTTGGGCTGAAAAAAAAAAAAAGAAGTGGTGGGGTGTGCTGCCTTGGTGATGTTTTCATCAGATCACACCCCCGAGCTCAGGGTTTAAAATCCCCATCAGCTGCTGACAGGGGAAAAACCATGTCATGCTTTTACCTCCTCTCTTCAGTCAGGGTGTGCACCCAGTCTGGATTTTACAGAGAGAGCAACTGACACCCCATGCTCAAAGATTTTAAACTCCCCGGGGAAGTTTTTGTCTCATTAAAAACAACCCGGAGGGGTTTTTTCCAACGAAAACCCAAAAGGGGGAAAAAAATGGAACTCTGGAGGGGGGGCAAAAAAATTTAAAGGTAAGCAGATCATATTGCAGGGGAAGGGGGAGCCATCCTCTGAAGGAAACCTCAGGGGGAAATCAGAAAGCACCTGAGGAAAAAAACATACGAAAAAAGGTTCGATTTGGGTATTTTTTTGACTTAACATTTTATTTCCAGCTAAGCATCAAAAAAGTGCTTATGAAAAATTTAAATTTAAATTTTTTCCAGTAAAAAAAACGTCAAAAGGTAACAGGGACCCTTTGAGGTAAATTTATCTCTTTGTTTTCCCAAAAAACAAAATTTCAAATTTTGTGGAAAACCCGTTTCAACAATTTTTAGGGGGCTGGGTTTAATTTAAACCCGAGGGGAAAGTGATAAAGATTAAACAATAAAAAATTTTATTTGCTTGGGGTTAAAAACTTGAAAGAGTATACCCGGTGAATTTTAAATAAGGTCCCAAAAAATCAAAAATCATAGAGTGGAGAAAAAATTTTTAAAGTAAAAAATGTTTTTGAATAAAGAACAAACAAAGTTTATTTTTGAATGTGGGATATGGAAGGGAAAAAAATTTGCATTTAAGGGTTTTAAAAGAGTGTTCAAAATATTTTAAACCAAATTCCCAAAAATTTTAAATTCATTAAAAAGAAATTTTAAATTCCTGTGTGTTCTGAGTTATTTTTTTATAGATGATGTTTTCCAAAATTTTGATTGTAAATTTTAAATTGATACAAGGCCTTTAACTTTTTCTTGCTGGAACCCCGAAAATTTTTTTGGGGGAAAAAGTTTCTTTGGGGGTGACGGGGCCTATTGACTGGACAGGAAGATTGGGCCCGGTTTCCCTCTCCCTCCAGGATGCCCTCACGATTGGCCTACTTTTGTCAGGGGGAAAAATTTCCCGGAAAAAAAAGGGTTTTGGGAATTTTTAAAATGTCTGCTCAATACAAACTGGGTTCCCGTTTAGAACCCATTTTAATCTTTTAAAAAAACCCCCCACGGCCCAAAACAGGAGGACAGTGAAGGCTGTGTAAAAACAGGGTGTTGAAAATTATTTCTTGCAAATTAGAATAGCTGTGGATATGATCCCTTGTATATAAAGTAAAAAGACAGAAACTGAATGTGTGGTAGTTTTGTGGAGAGCTTTTTTGTTGTGCTTTTATTCCCAACAATTACAGCATGATGGGATCTCTAACGAAGGCCCTAGATGAGTTGCAATCACTGTCCATCCGAATTAAAAAATTGACACTCAGAATCGGAATGAACAATTCACAAAAGTGTTGAGGACGTGGTGTGGACAAAAAGGGGAAACCTACTGGTGATGTTATATTCACGTTCATTAACTGTGGTGGTGATTCGCAGTTTATGTAATGCTGTTGATGCAAAGTGTATTCCAGCTCTGATTCCTCAGGTGTATTGATGTTTGCGATGGTTCCAGTGATACCAGGGGTTTTAAGATGACCCAGAATATCAAATGGATGTGGTGCCAGAGCACCATTAATGATGTTGTCCACTGAATATTTAAGCACAATGTGATTGATGGGATCTCATGGAACCAAGCCAAAGTGCTGGAGAAATGGATGATACGGTTGCTATGAGGAGTGAGGAGGACAGACGACTGTAATAGATAATTGAACAGGGTTACGGATTTCAGGGTCTACAATATACCTGATTAACACAATTGTGGCTGCTCAATTTCTTGCTGTTCTTCTAGCTTTTTATTATTTTGTTGTTTAAAATTTTTCAACAGGGTATTATTTTCTATTTGTGATGTTTTGACATTTAAATTTAGACACACGTCAGCATGTGTCTGTTCTATGGGAAACAGAGGGTGTGCACACACTGAGGGGATGCAGGCAGTACCAGAGAGATGGTACTCCGTTTAGGGGGCCGGAGTTACGGACGGACGTAAGAACTGGCCGCCATATTCTAAAACCTTTGGTCCATTAGCACCAGACACATTGATTGATGTGAAGGTGGGTTTTTTTACCACCAAACAGGAGGATGTATTGGGGAAAAAAATTGTATGATTCTGGAGCCTTTTTCAATGATTTCTTTTTCCTGCCTTAATTAAATATATCTGCCCTTGTTGCTCATCTGCCGCACCGATTTCACTGCTCCAGCTTACACAAATAACTGTTTGATTTCTACATAAGATGCAACATATAGTCAAAGAATAAAATGATACAAGAGGATGACACCCTTAGCTTCTCATCCTTAGGGGAATAACTACAACAATCGGAATCAGGGGGGACTGGTTGAGTGGCAACCCAACCGCCTGTCAGATGCTGATGGTTAAAGGGTCGGGCCCCCAAATCAGGATTGTAAGGAAAGGAGGGGCCATGATCAGGCTCTCTGGATTGACAGAGGATAACCATAAGTGAAAGGGGGGGACGCCCGTCTGACCCAATATCCTTTACAGTGATTCTGTGACTAATGAAGAAATGTTATATTAAAAGGATCAGAATATTTGATGTAATGGTATGAATGCTGTACAGATAATCAGATAAGTTAATGACAGATTTGATTAGTGGAAATTAGTTAAAAACCACATGTCATGAATGAAAGTTTAATAGGACCTCGCAGGTTTCTTTTTAGTATGTTTTGTTCCAACTCTCCATATGGTTGATTTTTAGGACGTGTTGGGTAATAAATGGGAGGCTGCTTTAAAGTAAAAAAGTTTCTATTGTGCTAAACAGGTACATTGTTTTTGGTATAATGATGAAATGTTTTCGGCTAGATCCATCCACTACTTCGATTGATTAAGCCACTATGTGGCCTGCTTTAATGATGATAATTAATAGATAGTTGATTACATTACCTTACAAATTGGCGTTAATTGCCTCGGTATGAACATATGATTCTAATTCCATGTTAAGACCTCACCTTTTTCAGCTAGCTGAACCTGCCAAAAGTGATGTTGCTCAGGGGCAGAGAAGCGGACGAAGACAATCAAACAGCTTAGGGTCGACATTAACTGATTTCACATGATGTTTAGACAGGATTTTCTGCTTTGCTTCAGGCTGTTGTTCTCTCCTATTTTCTCTAAATCAACACCATACAAGTTTGATGGGGTTGACTTGTCTCCACTAGGTTTATCAACTGTTGCTTAGGACACAAAACCAGGGCATCTACCGGAGAGATGGCTTTCCTCCGTGGGGGGCCCACGGACAGCTGGAAGGAGACTGGAAGGAGATACCCTGTTTTCATATAAGGTTTAACACCACATACAGAGTTGAAGATTGTTTCGGGGGTGCGGTACCCAGTTGCAGGGTGGTCCACTACCCAGTGCCTAGGGGGTTCCACTGATCTAAAGTTAGTGAGTGCCTTTAAATGACACAATCACAGGGGGGTTTGTTAGGAATAACCTTTATTAATATGCTCTAAGCTGTTTTTCCCAGTTATGCAGTAGTGAAGTAAAGTATAAAGTTCTAATGTCTCCCTTTGTTACAATAGGATAAGAATGGCTCAAAGACACACATTACAAGGATAAATTGCTACAAGGATTGTCAAAAATTACCTGAAGCTGGGGCATTGGGGGGGGATAGTGGACCCACGGGTTTAAAAGGGGGTTTTGATTTAAAAAAGTTTACAGCACCCTTAGATTAAGGAGGGAACACCCCCTGTTTAAACGACTAACAGATAGACACCAAAGGGTTTAACATACCCAATGTAATAAACGGGGGGGAGGACCCACACCCAAATTGCTTGGAGTGCCAGATTAAAAACTATATGTACTTTCTATGGGGGCTTTTCCCGTCATCTATCCCAACAACGGCAAGGGCCCCGAGACGGACCTCAGCGTGATCTTTTGTAATGGGTTTCTCTCCCTTAAATTTAAAATTAAAGGAGCTAAAAGTTAAAACTGGTTGGGGGTTCTTTTCCTTTAAGAGTCTTTTGATAGGAGGGGTTAACTTTTTCGGGGTCCAAGAAACCGGGGGAAAACTCCGGGGTTCCCTGACCGCCAAAAAAGGTGCGGTACCTTGGCCCCATTTTCAACCACCCTGTGGGGTTTTTAAAAGAACAAAAAAGGGGTTTGCCCCATCATTTAAGGTGGGGCCTGTTTTTTAAATTTTAAAATTTTCCCAACCCTGCAAAATTTTTGTGTCATTGTGGGTGGGCGTTTTCCATGTTATCCATCTTACTAAAATGTAGGGGGTTGGACAAAAAACTGAAACACCATTTGAGTTTTAGACCAAAAAATTTAAATTAGTATGGTTAAAGGGCCCTCCTTTTGCGGCCATACGCGTCAATTTTTAGACTGGTGACTGTGGGGCCTGGAGGGGTTAAACTCCTTTTTCATTTCTCAAAAAAAACTTTCACCAGTCTTGCTGTTTTTTGGTGCTTGTCACCTGATCCGGCACCGCCTTCAGGATCAATGTTTGAACCATTGGATGCACATGGTCCCAAAAAGGTTTCGGTAGTCCTTGGGCAGGGGAGGGCGCCCATCTAGCAAAAGTTTGGGCAAAGGGGAATCCCTGATAGGGCAGCCAAAAACCCATCACTGATCCCCCCTAGCTTCACCTGGCTGCAACGTCTGGGTGGTACGTTTTTTTGGGGCTTCTGCACACCGAACTCCCCCCGGATGGGGGGGAAAAAACAAAAAGGTGGACTCACAGAGAACAATACAGTTTCACATTGTCCCTGCCCAAGATTTGCGCTCCTTGCCATTGAAAACCCGACATTTGGCATTGGCATGAGTGACCAAAGGTTTGCTATAGCACCCGCCGGGTATATTGACCCTTTGGGAGCTCCCCCGGACAGTTCTGGGGGAAACAGGAGATTAGGTGCACTTTAATTCTGCCGTGTTTTGGGGAAGCCGTGGTTTTATGTTTTTCATACAATCCGGTTAGCACCCAAAACTCCCTTTCAGACCTTCCTCTTGCGTCCCAGTTTAATCCTTTTTGGATGTGGTTTTTCCTTCTTGGTGGTATGTGACATTACCCTAAAAAATACCGTGGCTTTTGATACACACAAAACTTGCTGTTTGGTTTCACGATGCCCAGCAAGCGTCACCAACAATTTGCCCCTCTTTTGACTCTGGTATGTCACCCATAATTTGTGTGCTTTAAATATTTTGAGCAAAACTGTGCTCTTACTCTGCAATTAAACCTTTCACACTCTTTCTACTGGTGCAATGTGCAATCAATAAACTGGCTACCAGGCTGGTCCAATTTACCCCATGAAAACCTCCCACACTAAAATGACGGGTGTTTTCAGTTTCATTGTCTAACCCCTGTACACAGCCTCTCCAGGATCGGGGGGGCGTGGAGTCCCTGTAACCTGGGATGTAGTTCCCCTGGCTGTAGCCTGAAAGGGGCCAAAAAAATACAGCATTTTTTTTCACTCTAAGAGGTTTGGGGTTGTTAAAATACTTTGCTTATTGAACCCTACATGCTCGGTTTCGTGCGGTAATAACTCGCCCAAAAAGGAAACTTGCTTCCTACTTTTTGTAGTTTTTTTTACTGACTTGAATCCATATTTATGCAATTTCAGCCGATTCTATAGCTGGAAAAAAAGCTCCGCTGTAATGCTGCCGTAGCACGTCATCCACGTACTAAATGAAGTCAGTTCTGTGGTAGGGGGGCAGTCTGTAACATCTTTCAAAACCTGGTTAAAAATACCTGGGGAAAAGGGGAAACCTTGTGGGAGACGGTTTAAAGCGCGATGTTCCCAAAAAAGTGAAAGAAAAAAATTCTTTGCCCTCTTTCTCCATCAAAAAAAAAAGGCAATTTGCTAGATCAATACATTGTACCACTGCTTGAAGTTCAGGGTTGGAGAGAGCAAAATAGGGGTTGGGACGGACGGTAGGGGTCACCAGAACTAATTTATTGCTCTTAATCCTGGCCATGCGGTAAAATTTTCCAGTACCTTTTTTCTCTACAGGAAGGATGGGTGTGTTTCCATGTGGGGGGTGAGGGTCAAACACGTCTGCCCCTTCGGCCTTTGGGTGTCTCTGATGCCTTCCTGAGCCTGTTTTTGTTGGATACTGTGGGACCCAAATGGCAAAGGAAAAAACCGAAAAAGAAAACTGGGGCCCAGGGGGTTTTAATCCCACATCTGTGGCCCTTCACCCATAACTGAAAAAGGGGGGTGCTGCAGAAAGCTGCAGTTTTAGGATGTTTTTTTTTTTTTCTCTTTCCCTTATTTCTGACATCTCATATTGAAAAAAGTAAATATCATCA
>JAHHUM010002423.1:162941-192941 GCA_036173005.1 Crenichthys baileyi
CTTTGAACAGAACCCTGAGACTATCACAGAGCAGGTGCATTTATACAGAGACTTGATTACACACAGGTGGATTCTATTTCTCATCATCAGTCATTTGGGACAACATTGGATCATTCAGAGATCCTCACTGAACTTCTGGAATGAGTTTGCTGCACTGAAAGTAAAGGGGCCGAATAATATTGCACGCCCCACTTTTCAGTTTTTTATTTGTTAAAAAAGTTTGACACATCCAATAAATTTCATTCCACTTCACGATTGTGTACCACTTGTTGTTGATTCTTCACAAAAAATTTGAATTTTATATCTTTATGTTTGAAGCCTGAAATGTGGCAAGAGGTTGAAAAGTTCAAAGGGGCCGAATACTTTCGCAAGGCACTGTATGAGAATAAACCTTTTCAACATGTTTCAGTGCATTTAGGATGTGATATTATAAATAAAATAATTTATTCTAACCTACAATTTTTTTATTGGGCTTATACACTGCAAAAACAGCAGTACTTGAAATAAGCCAAATATTCTTAAATGTGATTATATTATATTATCTTGTTTTGAGAAAAAGAATCTGCCAATGGGGCGAGCAAAATTTGCTTGGCTAGAATTCTTAAAACTAGCAAATGAATCTAGCTGCTGTGTGCTTTTTAAAGTAGGCAAAATGAAGAAAATTACAAGCAAAAGTACCTTTTTTTGAGAAATGTTTTCTTGATTGTAATGTCTCCTTAATTAAGCTGATTTTGTTTTTTATGCTTAATTTGACTTATTACAAGGAAAGAGACTCTATGTAGAAAATCTTTACCTAAAATGAGTGTTATGCTTTCTTGAACAAGCTAATTTCAAGAATTATTTGCTTAATTTAAGATTTCACACCTTAATTTAGATTTTCACATAAACAAAAAAAGCTTACTACAGGACAAATCCACTTAAAACTTTATAGTTTCTTTCTTGATTGTACTAACTATAAGAATTATATCTCAACTCTCAGAATAATAATTAGCAAAAATGGCTGAGAATAAGACACAATTTGTTCAAAAACCATACTAAAGATACGGATTTAATCTCAAATCAAGGCACCAGAAGCATTCTTAGTTTTTGCATTTTTATTGACACAGCAAAAGGTCAGTTATTGAATTGTGACAGTATCTTACAATAGCATGATGTCTAACATTACCTAAATTTGAGCAGGGTACTGTGTAACAATGCCACTGTAAATAGTGCATCTTCAAGATACTCTAATGGGAATAACAGTATAACATACTTAATGCAAGTATCAAAAACAAATTTCCCTGCAGCATGAAGTAATGAATATTCCAACTCCTAGTTTGCATAATTTTTCAAAAGAACAAGTTTAAAGATCACACAGATAAACATGTGTCTTACATTTGAACAACCTTTCTGAAAAAAGCTAACACAAAGTCTGATAGAGAAAGGGAAGTGGAGTCAAAGAGAGAGTCAATCAATGAATGACTTCCACTCACCAAGCACCTTCTTGTAAAAGGGGGTTGAATCTCAGTCATGGATGGAGTCTTTGAGTATTTCAGTTTGCAATAGAAATGCACTTTGGGTGAGGTGGAGGGCACAGTAATATGCTATGAGATAAAGCAGTCCCTCAAAAAGATCCTTCTGGTCGAAGGTGGTTACTGATGTGGTTCCAACAGCAATCAGACAGTTTCCTTCAGAGATGAGCAGACCTGGACAAGCCAGGGGTCGCTGATTAAGGTAGCCTTCAGGGTCTTCCGAATGACAGAGAGTGGGTCCGTCGACGGTGATGTTCGGAGTAGTCACTGAGAATGTGGAACCGTTCTCATTAATTAACATACCAACAGAGTTGCTCCGTTGGTCGGAACTGAACAGAGCAGAAATAGAGGATGTGGAATTATTTCGCCTCCCTCTACGAGCAACTGTAGCAGCTTCGCAGGCAGGAAGGAGCCTGTGGTGTTGGTTTTTCAAAATAAAGTAAATTTTAAGGTTTCATGATATTAAAATTTCAATTTTTCTTCTGGTTAGTGTAAGTGCGTAAATAAAAATTAACATAACACATGTATTTAAAAAAAAAGAAACCTTTATTCTGAAGGTGTGGCAGCTTTTATTTTTCCATGGCGGTGCGCCACAATCAATTACATGTAGCGGAAACCCTGAGTCCTGAATGATCTAATCTAATTGTGATTTTTCTTCCCATTATTGTAATTTTGTTTGTAAATTTAACCTTTTAAATTCCAGCTTCTGTTTATTGTCTATGCAGAAATGTATTTTTAATAAGAGATGGAGGATTATCACCACATCTAAATATGAACTGCTCTATAGTCTAATGCAAAAAACGTAAAGTCGAGATATGAACGGCTATTTAGCAACTGCAAGATGCAACCTGTGGCCAAAACACTGAATGTTCCTCTAGAACAGGTTTCTACTTTGTCCTTGTAGTCGAAACTAAACAGTCTGATGTTATCTTTTTTACAACACAGCTTATCATTTTTCCCTACATGATTTCTGAATCACACATACAGATGATCACACTCCAACTATGTGGGACAATATGTGTCTCCATCCAGCTGGAACTCAGACAGTTGTTTAACCTCTCCCTGGAACATCAACACGTTATCTGAGATCTGAACTTTAAGAATATTTAGAGCATCTTCACTCAGTAAAATATGTGAAAGCATAATGGACTGCAAAATACAACAATATATCCACATAGAATGTTGCAGCCTCACCTTTAAGACATGGAAAAAAGCCTCAATACAGGTGCCCAGCTTCTTAGGTGGTGCTGTGCCGGAAGGGAAGAGAAGTTGCAGGGCTCTGAACACTGTTGCATGTTCCACTGGTTTGACAAAAGAGAAATAAGACAAGGTAACACAATTAATCATAGCAAATAATGCAATCTGCAAAACATAAACTTAAAAAAATCAATCAAAGTTACAAATCAAGTTACTGTAGCATTACCTCCATCCAAAGTTTGTGAAGGCTTCATAACTTTCTTCATGACACCATAGAACTGCACCTTCGAGTAGAAGCTTTCTCATCTATCCTTCATCTCAGAAATGTATCCTGAATTGGATGGTTGAATAATTCTCCGCAGCTCATCCAGGACCTGAAAAATACAGACAGAAAACCTACTAAGAAAGATCTGTCTGGCTCTATATCTGGTCTTGACAATGAGCGATAACCATTTAAACATGTGGGCCAGTATTTAAAAAATTGGAAAATTATATCAAAATATCCCCAAAGTATTACTGGAATGTATAAAAGAAATTAGTACTGCTGCTTACATCCACTTCTCTGAAACATGGGTATGCCTCTAGAATTTTCACTGCTCTGTCTTGCTCTCTTATAGCATCAGAGTTAATGAATTGTCTTCTAGACTCAAATTCAGTAGTTCAGGTTCAGTAGTTGGGTTACATCAGCTTTGTTTGGCTTCTTGGTCTTGTATATTTCTTGAAGAGTCTTGTAGTGTCTTGCTTGAGTTTTCTGGCTGTCAAAGACGTCAGCTGAACCAGCTAAACACAGAGCATAGGTGTGGAAATCATTTAATGCCAAAGTAAGGCTTTATGTATCTGTTATTGGTACATTGGTGCAAAACAATAAAACAGCATAAAAAATTCTACCATACAAGAAAAACTGCAAGATAAATCTGTAACTTAGATCAAACGTGGAACATACTCAATTTATTCATTCATGCTATCAGCTTATCACAATATTGAATGGGAACGCAAAGATCCAAAATAAACATTTATGTGATTGGTTTCCATTGTAAGTGGAATGTTAAAAAATATATACAGGGGTTGGACAATGAAACTGAAACACCCGTCATTTGAGTGTGGGAGGTTTCATGGCTAAATTGGACCAGCCTGGTAGCCAGTCTTCATTGATTGCACATTGCACCAGTAAGAGCAGAGTGTGAAGGTTCAATTAGCAGGGTAAGAGCACCGTTTTGCTCAAAATATTGAAATGCACACAGCATTATGGGTGACATACCAGAGTTCAAAAGAGGACAAATTGTTGGTGCACGTCTTGCTGGCGCATCTGTGACCAAGACAGCAAGTCTTTGTGATGTATCAAGAGCCACAGTATCCAGGGTAATGTCAGCATACCACCAAGAAGGACGAACCACATCCAACAGGATTAACTGTGGACGCAAGAGGAAGCTGTCTGAAAGGGATGTTCGGGTGCTAACCCGGATTGTATCCAAAAAACATAAAACTACGGCTGCCCAAATCATGGCAGAATTAAATGTGCACCTCAACTCTCCTGTTTCCACCAGAACTGTCCGTCGGGAGCTCCACAGGGTCAATATACATGGCCGGGCTGCTATAGCCAAACCTTTGGTCACTCATGCCAATGCCAAACATCGGTTTCAATGGTGCAAGGAACGCAAATCTAGGGCTGTGGACAATGTGAAACATGTATTGTTCTCTGATGAGTCCACCTTTACTGTTTTCCCCACATCTGAGAGAGTTACGGTGTGGAGAAGCCCCAAAGAAGCGTACCACCCAGACTGCTGCATGCCCAGAGTGAAGCATGGGGGTTGATCAGTGATGGTTTGGGCTGCCATATCATGGCATTCCCTTGGCCCAATACTTGTGCTAGATGGCCGTGTCACTGCCAAGGACTACCGAACCATTCTTGAGGACCATGTGCATCCAATGGTTCAAACATTGTATCCTGAAGGCGGTGCCGTGTATCAGGATGACAATGCACCAATACACACAGCAAGACTGGTGAAAGATTGGTTTGATGAACATGAAAGTGAAGTTGAACATCTCCCATGGCCTCCACAGCCACCAGATCTAAATATTATTGAGCCACTTTGGGGTGTTTCGGAGGAGTGAGTCAGGAAACGTTTTCCTCCACCAGTATCACGTAGTGACCTGGCCACTATCCTGCAACAAGAATGGCTTAAAATCCCTCTGACCACTGTGCAGGACTTGGATATGTCATTCCCAAGACAAATTGATGCTGTATTGGCCGCAAAAGGAGGCCCTACACCATACTAATAAATTATTGTGGTCTAAAACCAGGTGTTTCAGTTTCATTGTCCAACCCCTGTACATACATAGATAGATAGATATCTATATCTATCTATCTATCTATACATTATATATATATATATAGAGAGAGAGAGAGAGAGAGAGAGATATACACTGCTCAAAAAAATAAAGGGGGAACACTCAAATACCACATCCTAGATCTGAATGTGAAGAAAGTTGAATGTGCTGACAACAAAATCACGCAAAAATCATCAATGGAAATCAAATTTATTATCCAATGGAGGCCTGGATTTGGAGTTACACACAAAATTAAAGTGGAAAAACACACTACAGGCTGATCCAACTTTGATGTAATGTCCTTAAAACAAGTCAAAATGAGGCTCAGTATTGTGTGTGGCCTCCACGTGCCTGTATGACCTCCCTACAACGCCTGGGCATGCTCCTGATGAGACGGCGGATGGTCTCCTGAGAGATCTCCTCCCAGACCTGGACTAAAGCATCTGCCAACTCCTGGACAGTCTGTGGTGCAATGTGACGTTGGTGGATGGAGCAAGACATGATGTCCCAGATGTGCTCAATTGGATTCAGGTCTGGGGAACGGGCGGGCCAGTCCATAGCTTCAATGTCTTCATCTTGCAGGAACTGCTGACACACTCCAGCCACATGAGGTCTAGCATTGTCCTGCATTAGGAGGAACCCAGGGCCAACCGCACCAGCATATGGTCTCACAAGGGGTCTGAGGATCTCATCTCAGTACCTATTGGCAGTCAGGCTACCTCTGGCGAGCACATGGAGAAATGCCACCCCACACCATTACTGACCCACTGCCAAACCGGTCATGCTGAAGGATGTTGCAGGCAGCAGATCGCTCTCCACGGTGTCTCCAGACTCTGTCCCGTCTGTCACATGTGCTCAGTGTGAACCTGCTTTCATCTGTGAAGAGCACAGGGCGCCAGTGGCGAATTTGCCAATCCTGGTGTTTTCTGGCAAATGCAAAGCGTCCTGCACGGTGTTGGGCTGTGAGCACAACCACCATTTGTGGACGTCAGACCCTCATACTATCCTCATGGAGTCGGTTTCTGACCGTTTGTGCAGACACATGCACATTTGTGGCCTGCTGGAGGTCATGTTGCAGGGCTCTGGCAGTTCTCCTACTGTTCCTCCTTACACAAAGGCGGAGGTACCGGTCCTGCTGCTGGGTTGTTGCCCTCCTACGGCCTCCTCCACGTCTCCTGGTGTACTGGCCTGTTTCTTGGTAGCACCTCCAGGCTCTGGACAGTACGCTGACAGACACAGCAAACCTTCTTGCCACAGCTCGCATTGATGTGCCATCCGGTTGTCTATTCCATTTGCACAACAGCATGTGAAATTGATTGTCAATCAGTGTTTGGCAGTTCAATCCGAGCATCAGAATGGGGAAGAAAGGTGATTTAAGTTACTTGGAACATGGCATGGCTGGTCTGAGTATTTCAGAAACTGCTGATCTGATGGGATTTTCACGCACTACCATCTCTAGGGTTTACAGAGAATGGTCAGACAGAGAGAAAATATCCAGTGAGAGGCAGTTCTGTGGGCGCAAATGCCTTGTTTATGCCAGAGGTCAGAGGAGAATGGCCAGACTGGTTCGAGCTGATAGAAAGGCAACAGTAACTCAAATAACCACTCGTTACAACCAAGGCATGCAGAAGAGCATCTCTGAACGCACAACATGTTGAACCTTGAGGCGGATGGGCTACAGCTGCAGAAGACCACACCGGGTGCCACTTCTGTCAGCTAGGAACAGGAAACTGCACAGGCTCACCAAAATTGAACAATAGAAGATTAGAAAAACGTTGCCTGGTCTGATGAGTCTCGATTTCTGCTGTGACATTCGGATGGGATGGTAGGGTCAGAATTTGGCTTCAACAACATGAAAGTATGGATCCATCCTGCCTTGTATCAACGGTTCAGGCTTGTGGTGGTGGTGTAATGGTGTGGGGGATATTTTCTTGGTACATTTTGGGCCCCTTAATACCAACTGAGCATCGTGTCAACACTACAGCCTAGCTGAGAATGGTTGCTGACCATGTTCATCCCTTTATGACCACAGTGCACCCTTCTGATGGTTACTTCCAGCAGGAAAACGCACCATGTCATAAAGCACGAATCATCTCAGACTGGTTTCTTGAACATGACAATGAGTTCACTGTACTCAAATGGCCTCCACAGTCACCAGATCTCAATCCAATAGAGCACCTTTGGGATGTGGCGGAACGGGAGATTCGCATCATGGACTTTCAGCCGACAAAGCATCTGTGTGATGCTATCATGTCAATATGGACCAAACTCTCTGAGGAATGTTTCCAGTACCTTGTTGAATCTATGCCGCGAAGGATTAAGGCAGTTCACTTCCTACACCTTAATAGACTAATCCAGATCATTTTTGCTTTATGGGAAAACGATTTCACAGACCAGTAGAACAAAATGATCTGGCGTTGTGTTATTTGCTTCGTTTTTGTGCGTCTGACCCTCAAATCCTTACTGAGTCATATTAATTCCCCACATAGTCGTGGTCCAGATTTCCATGTAGTTTTTGGGATAGATGGATGTGTCAAAGAGTATCGTGCTTACAACTCACTTTGGTATCACATCGTCTAACACACTCCAAACTTCTTGACAATGGAAGCTGGACCAGATCGGGTAGCCAGAGGACACAGAAATCTGTAAGGTGAGACTGACTATATATTTGATATCTTTGTAAATATTCTTCATTCATAGTAAATTCATGGTAGAGTAAAAAAAATGTCAGTGTTTATTTAAACCATAGATATTTTATTGCTAATTCCTTGTGATCTACATCACTGCTGTCTATCTACGACTCTTCTTGTAGGAAGAGTCCTGAACGTCCTGAATGTGTTTACCTTATACAGATTTATGTTTTGTTTTTCATTTGTTTTAAATGGACAGGTGAGGATTTTTCAAGGCTTTTCTACTGCAGCTAAGCCTCCTAGTATCAATCAATATTTAATTAATATCAATTCAATAAATTCAGCCTGAAAACATACATAATATATTTAGAGATAGCTACAGTAAATTATGGAAATGCAGTGTATTTCAGAGAATAGAATTATTTAGTAATCGTATGAGTTGTTTGTGACTAATTTTCTTTTTCTCAACTAGTCATTTAATCAATTAATCTTAATTGCAGTTCTACTAGGAGGGAACCCCCATCAGTGGTGGACAGAAATCTGAGTAACATGTGGGCATACAGGACTGAATCAGTGGTGGAAAACCGGCCAACAATGGATGCAGCTGTAGACATCAGAGTGCACATAGAAGAAGATGCAGTAATTGAGGATAACAGAATACAACATGATCCAGACAGTGTGGATCCAGAACATTTTGTTACTTTTGACGGTAATATGCCATTGTACTCTGGCTTCGATGATAGCATCCATACCTCGCCAAGACCCCTTGTTCCATCTCAGACCATCAATTTTTTCATTGACTCCAAACATTCAAGTTCCTTGTCCAAGTGAGTTTGTAGATGGCGCCGCATCATGCCAAACTATGGTAAGTCTATTGACATAGAACTCTTAAACACAATAACAACTTTTTTGATAAAACTTTTTACCAGTTTATTACACCAGTTTATTACACTTACATTTATTTCCTGTTTCTGAAGGATGTCTCCTGCCACGATGCTCTTACGAGACAAGCAACAACTTTGTATTGACTGCAAGAGAAAAACATCGTCTTTCACAGGTTTGTGCTCATGCAAAATTAGAATTACCATTTTAGCATGTGGTTATTTGTTTTGTTAAATTAAATCATTTAATATTAACATTTTCCCTAAAACGTAACAGCCTTTAATGCAATTTATTAAAGATTATCTAACAGGAACTATTAAAAACTAAACATCACATGTACCCTACGAGTCAAAGGTTTGGACTCACCTCAGTCATTCAATGGCTTTTCCTTATTTTTATTACTTTCTACACTGTAGATACACAGTGAAGACATCAAAACTATTAAGCAAAAGTATGTAGAAATATGTAGCAACCACAAAATTGTGAAAAAACTCAAAACATCTTTTATATTTTAGATTCCTCACAATAGCCCCCCTTTGCTTTAATTACTGATTTGCAAACTCTTGGCATTTTCTCCATGAGGCAGTCACCTGAAACGAGTTACCAGAGGTATTAATAAAAATAAAGGCAAATTATTGAATTAGAAGGTGAGTCCAAACTTTTGAATGTTAATTTTTTCAATTCAATTCAGTTTTATTTATATAGCGCCAATTCACAACACGTGTTGTCTCAGGCACTTTACAAAAGTCAGATACATACATTCCAATTAGTCCTAACCATTGAACAGTGCGGTCAGAGTTAAAACGTTTTTCTGTCTAAGGAAACCCAGCAGATTGCATCCAGTCAGTGACTTGCAGCATTCCCTCCTCCCGGATGAGCATGTAGAGACAGTGGACAGTCACTGGCGTTGACTTTGCAGCAATCCCTCATACTGGGCATGCATGTAGCGACAGTGGAGAGGAAAAACTCCCTTTTAACAGGAAGAAACCTCCAGCAGAACCAGGCTCAGTGTGAGCGGCCATCTGCCACGACCGACTGGGGGTTACAGAGAACAGAGCAGAGACACAAAGAGAACAAAGAAGCACTGATCCAGGAGTACTTTCTATGGGAAGGAAAAGTAAATGTTAATGGATGTAGCTTCTTTAGTCGTTTCACCTAGAAAGAAGGAACATATAAACTCTGAGCCAGTTTTCAAGGTTAGAGTCTGAAAGAGAGCACATAGAGTTAGTCACAGTAAAAGCTCAGTCAATTGCCATATCTAGGAGAAAGAAAGGGTTAAACACTGAAAGACAGGGCCATGTGGATCATCGGTAGAGGGTGAGCATTAAGTTGTTGCCAGCAGAAGCTTGGACGATGCCCCTCTCCAGAAAAGTGTCATAGGTAGACACAGAGTCAGGCCAGGTGTAGCTTCTAGGAATAGAAAAGGGAGAGAACATAAAGTTAAAAGCTGAAATAACAGCAAATAATGCAAAATTGGAGAGTAGTGTGAGATGGTAGCGAAGAGTGTGAAAGTGGTCATTATGTCCTCCAGCAGCCTAAGCCTATAGCAGCATAACTACACAGAAAGTTTCAGTTCAGATTATTTAGTTAAACGGCGCTTATTTTCAACAATGTCGTCTCAAGGCACCCCACAAAGGGTCCCACTGATGTCATTGTTATACTAAAAACCACAAGGATTGGGATACCTCTCTCTGTCAGACTGATTATAACCATTGGAAAGGAGAAAGGGTCATACAGGTAACAGAAATGGAGGGTGTGTTTGCACCTCAACCATAACTGAGCCGGTTTAGGCTAAACCTGACTCCCCCTTACTCCATCCAAAGGGAGGGAGGAAGGCTCCCTCCCTGATAAACTAAGCCACTCTAACTATAAGCTTTATCAAAAAGGAAAGTTTTAAGCTGAGCCTTAAAAGTAGACAGGGTGTCCTCATGGACTAAAACCGGGAGCTGGTTCTACAGGAGAGGAGCCTGATAACTAAAGGATCTGCCTCCCATTCTACTTCTAGAGACTCTAGGAAGCACCAGTAAACCTGCAGTCTGAGAACGAAGTGCTCTGTTAGGAACATATGGAAACAATCAGATCTCTGATGTATGATGGAGCTAGATCATTAAGGGCTTTATATGTGAGGAGGAGAATTTAAATTCTATTCTGGATTTAACAGGGAGCCAATGTAGGGAAGCCAAAATAGGAGAAATATGATCTCTCTTTTTAATTTTCATCAGAACTCTTGCTGCAGCATTTTGAATCAGCTGAAGGCTTTTAACTGCATTTTGTGGACATCCTGATAGTAGCGAATTACAATAGTCCAGCCTTGAAGCAACAAATGCATGGACTAGTTTTTCAGCGTCACTCCTGGATAGGATATTTCTTATTTTGGCAATGTTCCGGAGATGAAAGAAGGAAATCCTAGAAACCTGTTTAATATGGGATTTAAATGACATCTCCTGGTCAAAAGTAACACAAAGGTTTTTTACTTTATTACCGGAGGTCAATTTAATGCCATTCAGGTTAAGTGATTGACTAAGCAGTTTCTTTTTTAAAGACTCCGGTCCAAAGACGACAACTTCTGTCTTGTCTGAATTTAAAAGCAAAAAATTTAAAGTCATCAAAGTTTTTATATCTTCAAGACATGCTTGTAGTCTATCTAACTGGTTGGGTTCATCAGGATTTATGTAAAGTCAAGCTGAGTATCATCAGAGTAACAGTGAAAATTTATCCTATGCTGCCTGATAATTTGACCTATTGGAAGCATATATATAGTAAAGAGAATTGGCCCAAGTACTGAACCGTGTGGTACTCCACAATTAACCCTGGAGTTTAAAGATGATTTATCATTTACATGAACAAACTGGAATCTGTCAGACAAATAAAATTTAAACCAGCCTAGCGGTGTTCCCCTGATCCCTACAGCATATTCCAGTCTTTCTAGGAGAATATTATGGTCGACTGTATCAAATGCAGCACTGAGATCTAACAGAACAAGTACAGACACAAGTCCATTATCTGAGGCCATAAGAATATCATTAGTGACTTTCAGCAGAGCTGTTTCAGTGCTATGATGAGCTCTGAAACCTGACTGAAACTCTTCAAACAGTTCATTGCTGTGTAAATGCTCACAGATTTGATTAGCAACTATTTTCTCAAGGATTTTAGATAAGAATGGAAGATTGGATATAGGTCTGTAATTTTTCAAGTCATCTCGATCAAGCGAAGGTTTCTTAAGTAAAGGTTTAATTACAGCTACCTTAAAAGCTTGTGGTACATATCCATTTACTAAAGATAGATTAATCATATCTAAAATGGGGCTGGTAATCAGAGGGAACACTTCCTTAAATAATTTGGTTGGGATTGGGTCTAACATACAAGTTGATGGTTTAGATGAAGCTAATATTTCTGATAACTCAGGAAGCTCCACAGGATCAAAACAGTCCAAACACAGATCAGGTTCTACAGTTATTTCCAATGTTATTTCACTTGCTGAGGATGAAGTAATCATCTTCGGGTGTTAGGCTCTGTGCAACGGAGGAACCCAGAATGCAGACGAGCAGGCAGAGTGATGGTATGTGAAAAACGATTTAATAAAAAACAAAAACTCACTCTCAGAAGAGGCAGGAACAAAACAATAAACCGACAGGCAGGACAGGCTTGGCATGATCCACACAACAAGACTTGAACATGATTTGAAAACAAGACATGATTTGAGAAATGTTTCCGCCATGACTAACTGAACAGGTGTGTATATATGGAGTGAAAACCAGGTGGAGCAAGGAGACAGATTAACTTGGAGCAGGTGAACCGGATAAAGATAATTAACAGACAGAACGTGGCTGGAGCAAGAACAGAGACTCATGAATACAAACAAAAACTAAAGCATGACCAAAACCAAACTTGACAAAACATGAACAAAACTAAAACATGACCAGAAAAATAATAAACAGAAGCATGATTCAAAAACTGAGAGAGAAATATAAGAAAAACCCAGAAACCAAAAACCAAACAACCCCAAATCATAACATTGGGAGTATGTCAAAGATTTTATTTTTAATAGAATTAATTTTATTTAAGAAGAATCCCATAAAGTCATGACTGCTAAGAGCTAAGGGAATGGATGGCTCGACAGTGCTATGACTCTGTGTAAGTTTAGCAACTGTACTAAAGAGAAACCTAGGATTATTCTTGTTCTCTTCTATTAATGATGAGAAATAAGCTGTTCTGGCTTGGTGAAGTGTCTTTTTATACAACAGTAGGCTATTTTTCCAGATTAAGTAGGAATCCTCTAGGTGTGTAGAGCGCCATTTTCTCTCCAATTTTCTAACATTGTGCTTTAAAGTACGCAGATCTAAATTAAACCAAGGAGCCTGCCTCCTATGAATAATTACCTTCTTTTTCAAAGGGGCTGCATTGTCTAATGCACTATGCAATGATGAAGTAACACTATGAACAAGAGAATCAATTTGTGAAGGGGCAGAAACAGAATTATTGCCCTCCACTGTGCTTTTCAGTGATAATGAGGAGATTAAAAGTGGAACAGATTCTTTAAAGGTTGTTACAGCATCGTCTGATAATGATCTACTATAATGACATTTTCTTTCATGTGTGGAGTACTCGGTTAAATTAAACTCAAAGGTTATTAAGAAATGGTCAGACAGGACAGGGTTATGAAAAAATATTGTGCTTTCTTTTTCTGTGATGCAAATGACATCTATCCATTATGTTGTTTTGTAGTAATAGGCATTTGTTCTTGCTCAACACACTGAATAAATACACAATTGTAAACTGTCTCCCATTATTCAGATGATAAGGGCTTTGAGATTCTTCAGGTGTTTATCATACCATTATTAATGCTTATAGAATAGGTGGTCTATTGTCTAAACCTAAAAGGAGGTGCACGACACAATTATCTCTTTTTAGCAAATAACTGAGATAAAATTTGTTCTCTTTTTTGTCTGTTTTTCAGAGAGGTGTTGATGATATCTTTGCAGCAATGCACCAGTATCAAGCAACACTGGTGACTAATCTGAGAAGTCAGCTACAAAAGGCTTTCCAACAGCATCAAGGAAGTGAACTTGAAAAAGACCCTTTGGCAGTGTTCGACAAGATTGAGGATCCATTTGCTTTTATTTCAACAGCATACAGGCAGGGTAGTGTGATAAAGAAAAATTTCAATTTTGTAGAGTCCGAGGAGGTTTCTGTTGGGCATACCGCTTGCATGGTAAAAAAGGGGAAAAAAGATTCCTCACTACTGTTCCCAGATGTTTTCATTATGTTCCACTTGTCAGAAGTTTGAAACAGTTATTGTTCCATCCAAGAGTTTTGGCAACGATAGATTAGCAATTACAGAAATTAGTATTTGTATGACATCATAGATGGGGAACTAATTAAGTCTCACCCTTACAGAATATCCTTTACTCAGATGATATTAAAATTTGTAACCCACTTGGGTCTCATGCCTCCAAAAAGAAGTTGGTAATGTTCTATTATACGTTGGGAAACATTAATCCTAAATATCATTCAAAACTAGCTGCAATGCGTCTACTTGCCACTGCAAAAAAGGTGAGCTTTCTGAATGTGGTGTAGATAGAATCTTGCAAACGCTGCATGGAGACTTAGTAAAGCTATATGATGGAGTTAAAATTCAAACTGGAAATGGTGAACGTGAAATATTTGGAGCATTAGTTTCAATATGTGGAGAAACATTGGCTCAACATGAGCTTTGTGGGTTTGAAGAGGGTGTCGGTTTTGCATATAGTAAATGCAGGCAGTGTGAACGTTCATTTGAGGACATGCAAATTCATTTTGATGAGGATAACTTTGAGGAACGGACATTTGAACGACATGTCTGGCAGTGAAGTGAAATTGAGAAGGCCAACACAGAGTATCTCAGAAACAGCTTAAAAACAACATGTGGTATAAACAGAAGAAGCAAACTTATTGATTTCCCAGCATTTAACTTGATCAAACAAACACCCTAAGACATGATGCATGTAATTTTTGAAGGGATTGCTCCATTAGATATAAAGTGTGTTTTGACTTCCGGACTGGACCACCATCAAAATGGTCGCATAGCGAGAGCGCTCCTGGCTGGACCGGAGTAATTAGAGAAATTTCCCCTATAGAAACTAAGTAAATATACCAATATAACTTAAAAAGGGGATAAGATCGTACCACTATCTCGAGAAATAAACGCAGACTGAAGTCAAATTGGTGAGAGAGAAGAGACGCAGCAACAATTAGCAGCTAACGGGTTGAAGCTAACAAGCCACGAGGAGCAGCGTCTAAAAATGACCGACACCGAACTGATCTTGCAAGAACTAAAAGGGTTTCGCCAAGAAATTAAAGAACAATTGAAGACGATAAAAGATGAAATTGCGAAGGTGAACACCAGGATGGAGGTGGTGGAGGGACGTATTGACAAGGCAGAAGGAAGGATCCTAAACACGGAGGAGGTCATAAAGGCTATGCTAAAGCTACACACTAAGCTAGAGGACAAATTGATGGATCTGGAGAGTCGATCCAGACGTGAGAACATAAGGATATATGGGGTACCGGAGGGATCCGAGAAGGAATCGACAATGATCTCATTTGTCGAAAACCTGCTCCGTCAAGGTCTTGAGTTAAATGAGGACACCCCTGAACTCCACATTGAAAGAGCTCATCAGCCGCCAGCCGACGCGCCACCACGCTCCATCATGATTAAGTTCTTAAGCTTCGGAACTAAAGAGATGATACTCCGCAAAGCCTGGCAGAGGAAGGGGTTTACCTGGCAAGAAAATCACATAAACCAGGATCACGACTATCCACCCCTCATACTCAAAAGACAAAGGGAATATACAGAAATCCGCAAAGTATTGAGGGAAAATAATATCCACTTCCAGACCCTTTTTCCCGCGAAGCTGCGCGTTAGATACGAGGACGGAACCAAAACCTACGATACGGTAGAGGAGGCATCAGAGGACATGCTGAGACGAGGCTTCACCGTGCCAACCATCAAACCTCCGGAGACGCTCATGGAGCAGGTGCAGCAGCTGTCCTGGACGAGAGTGGACAGACAAGCGAGGAAGGGCAAATTTAAAGCCGGCCGGGGTTTCAGCTACAAGGAGAAGCTGCGAGCCTTCAGGAGAACATCTGCGGCCCCCTCCGGGACCCAGTGGATCTTCCCCAGACCGAAGACGGCTGGAGGAATTGTGAAATATCTCCAAACAAATCTGTAACTAGTGGTGGAAACAAACTAAAGAATAATTCGGTTCATTCAGGTTGACTTCAGTTGATTGTTCTTGTGAATTATATGGCCTGCCCTTTTATGTCCTTGTGGTTTTTATTGCTTGAGGTGGTGCAACCCCCATTCTCTGTTCCACTCTGTTCATTTTTGTTATCGTTCACAACTAAAATTAGTAATAGTCGGTAAAAGAAAATACCAGAAAGGCATTATGGACAAAATCATTTGGACTCAGCTTCTATCCTCATGTACGACCTTTAATGGGTAAAGCTGTAATTAATGAATGTGATGGAATCTGTCTTTCTAAATAAAAAAATAATTACAAAAAAAAAAGAAATAAAGTGTGTGTTGAAAGACTTAGTTCTTCTGGGAGACCTAGACTTAGCTCTCTTCAATGCTGTTGTAACTGGTTTCCCTTACTCTTCAGTTGATATTGGAGATAAACCAAGCCCTACTACCTACAGTACTTTAGCTTCTAGTGACAATAAGTTGAAGCAGTCCTCGGGGCAAATGATTGCTCTGCTGAAAATTCTGCCTTTTCTGATTAATACAGCAAAAGGTACTGAACACTATGCAGTCATCCTTGAGCTCATAGAGATAGTTCAGATTTTACTTGCTTCTTTCATTGGTCTACAGACAATTAACAAGTTTAAAACAGTCATTGAACAGCACTTTAAGTATATGAAAAACCTTTTCCCAGATAACAACATCACACTAAAACAACATTATTTGATTCACACACCATCCCAAATTAAACTTTTGGGACCAATGGTCCGCCATATGTGCATGAGATTCGAATCGAATCGACACTGCTTTTTCAAACAATGGGCATCAAAAATAAATTTAAAATGTTTGCAAGTCTTTAATGATAAATGTATGAATGTTGTCAGAATGTGGGTAGTTTTGATCACCCCATTTTTTCAAATGAATGAACATTAGGACCAACATCAGAAATAAGCAACAATTCATACCTAAAATAAACGATGAGGGCCTTCCATGGAAATGATGAAGTAAACCATGCAGTGAGTGTCAAATGGCTTAATCTAAATGGTAACAAATACATGAGGGATAGGTCATTAATAGTGAGTTTACCTATATTTGGGCTTGTGAGAAATATCTATGTGATCAATTCATCATTGTATTGTTTTGAATTCCAACAGCACAATACCATTTATTATGACAGAAATGTCATATAAGATAGAGATTCCAAATATTGCACAAGCAGAACTGATATCTGCTGATAAACCTATAGATTTGACTCCTTATTACAGTTTCACACAGATATGACATATGCTGTTATGAAATATTACCTGGGTGATGTAATTGGTCTACACATAAGCTCACCTGATGTATTATAAAAGGTATTCTGTTTTACATGGATGGACTGGATCATCAGATTGTTGTTTTGGACAGTTTTGCATCAATTTTGAGAATTGAATTGTTGCCTTTTCTAGCAAAGACTGACAGTTGAATGCTGTTGTAGCTGGCTCATGATTGTCATAGTGAAGATGGATAAAAAAAATGCAAAAGGTGTTTATATGTTTTACCTGGCCTAAAGTGAAAGCTATGAGTTGTCCTGTATGGTATGTTTTCAAATGGGGCTCGCTTAACTGTATTTCATGTTTACCATGTGCTTTGAATCTTGCAGCTTTTGTTTATGTAAGAACACATGTTTTGTGAATCTTGACAGCCGTATCAAACTTTAGTGTCATTAAATACATTTCTTAAATTGAGAAGTTGTTTAAGTGGCCTTTCTCTTTAAATAAGAAAAATAATCTTATCCTTATTCTGGATCTTCACCCAAACCAGTGTCATACCTTATAACTGGTAAATAAAGCTGAAGATGAGCTGAAATATCTTCTTAAGAAAAAGTTAGACATACAGTATATTCCTAGAATGAGCTTGATTTTTTTGTGCAAAACCTGCTTGTTAAGAATATTTTTTCTTTTTAGGCAAAAAATAAGAAAGAATGTCCATAAACAAGGGCTTTTTACTTTCTTGAAAATCGTTTTTTTCAGTGTAGAAAGAAAAAATATCTCAATTCACCTGTGTTTAGTGTCACCACTGGAAGGTCTGTGAATTAAAACCTCAGCTTCAGCCTTGGCCTCTTTAACCTTTGCAGAGAAAAAGTTTCAGAAAAAGATTGTACACTCAATATGCAATTTCTAGCTAGCTTTGAATCTGGATATTAGTTGTAACTGTTGAAGATAGAAGCTACTACTAAACCTCGCTAAGTCATTAAGAACTGAAAAGTTGTTTATCAAAGCCAAATCGAAATAAAACACTTGACGACTTAAATGAGAAAACACACACTGTTGATGTATACTCGAACAGTAGCAATGCAAAAATAACTGTTGTCGTGTGCAATTTAAAAACCTGCCAATGTAGAAACAGATATGGAGCAAAAATCAAATATTTAATGGATTGTTAACGTGAGCACAGGATCTGAGGCTGCTGTTGAACTTAGTTTTCCATCTAAATCAGGCAAACTTTTCTCAGGCGTGTCATTTTTACATTTTCTCTGTATTTATTATTTTTGCCCTGGCACATAATTGGTTAAAATAGTAAGAACAACGACAAATGTTCAAAGAAATGGGCGCGAACATCACCTGACTAAAAGGGGTGTGCGCAATCAGAATTTAAAAACTGTTTCTTAGCTGCCTTATATCTTTGCAACTTTACAACAAGCTAAAACTTAAATGTCTTGGCCTACCTAAAAGTTATCCCAAATGTACTCTCCCGTCTCTCGAGAGGACCGCCATATTGAACAGATTTCTCAGACAATGCTGTTCAAGGCAGAGTGAAAACGTGATGACGTATTTGGTATTTGACGTATGTATATACATGTACTTATGTATGTATATATATGGAAACGCCCCCCAAATTATTTTATTCCTCTGATTTCTTTGGTTCAGCTATGCGACAAGCTTTGCATTAAAGTGATTTTTCCTCTCCTCTTTAGTGTGGACTTTGTTAAATGGTCATCTCAGGGGATGCTGAGGATGAGCCCAGATGCAATGAATACACTCTTCAAACCAACCATAGACCACATCATCCAACATCTCAGTAAGCTCTATTTATAAAGTCAATGTTTAAACAAATATGTATCTGCCCGGGAACTTTATTGTCAAGCAAATGTTGAAATGAAATTATTCTGATTATAGGTTTTGTTTAGAAGGCCAGTTTTCTCGTAGTTAGCAGGAAGATAGATATGTTTGGAATGTTTAGAACACAACTTATCCGTTTTTTCAATTTCCATATTGTTGAAGGATAAGAAAAATGTTAAATCTGTTAAATTTGAAAAATATTAACAGATTAAACATGTGAGCTTAAACAACTAGATTATTCAGTCAAAAACTTTATGTAGCTATAAATGTCTTCTTTGCCTGGAAGAATTTTCTTTACAGTGTTTATTTTTGTTTATTTTGTCTATATTTACCATGAAGGCCCCAAAAATATTTTTCTGTTTTTGAGGTAATTGCATTATGATGTGCTGAAAACAGATGCAACTACCTCAAAATTGAAGAATATTCTTGGGATTTTTTTGTCTTTTTGAAAGATGTCATCACAGTATGAAATCAAACACTGGTTAGGGGACAGGAGAGCACAATACTCAGTGTCTGAATTTCGAGATCATCAGGCTGCATTCATTTAAGCAACAACTTAAACGTTTATCTTTATTTGTCTTTGTCATTTCTATGATGATGTAAAGCAGTTTGGATTGCCTTGTGTATTAATGGTGATATTTAAAATACTCAAATTATGAATTTTCCAGCTTCTTGTAAACAATTTCAGCAGACCAGCCAGAATGTTTTGTCTTACATTGTCTGCTAAAATGTACAGATCATCATGGATGAATGTGCTGTTCTACAGACTTTAAGCAATAAAACATAAAAAATAAAACATAGAAAATGAAGTGCACAAAGATGACATACCAAAGTTTGTCTGAAGTGAGAAACCATTTACATATTTTGCCCACCCTGATAAACATTTAATCAAATCCTATTTCTAGAGTACACATTAAGTAGGGAAACTAATCCCAAGTAAAAAATCACAGGTGGCACAATTATTAGCACTCTTAACTACCCCTCCAAAATAAGTGTCATTTAAGCATGTTTTTATTTATACTTTAATTTTTAAGTTGATCCTATTTTCTAGGAACAGAAACATTGATCAGAAATCTGGGACCCGTGATATAACTCCCTATGTGTGTTCCCCCTCAGAGTCGCCAAATCTCCATCACAACCATTAGATGTTTATGTTGATGTTTCATGCCTGCAAGTTTTTTTGGAAGCTAGGATGAAGCTTTTTCTGCCCAACCATCACAGACATAAAGATGTGGAGTTCACTAAACACTACTGGGGCTTTAACAGGAACCATTTGCTTTGAGCAGAAGAGAGATTGAGCTTTTGGGCAGCAAACACTCCAGAAGAGTTGGGAGTGCTACAAAAATCAACCCCCTATGACCATCTTAGTCCCCAGACCTATACCTTGTAGAAAACCTGTGGCTGAGCTACTAAAGAGAAGAGGATCAGAGAGGATAGGATGAAGGACTCTGGGCCATCTAGAGAGATTGTACAAAGAGAAATGGTCAAAGACCCCTCTCTTCATATGCTCCAACCTTGTGAAATGTTACAAGAAGACTAACTGTTGTCCTTTTGGGAGAAGGGGTTTGTACAAACCTGATAAAAGGGGTCTCAATACCTGTGCCACCAGTGATTTATTTTAAATAATTGCTTTACTCAGGGTTTTTTCCCCAATGAATTAATATTTTCAGATTACTTCATAGTAATGAACTTTGTCCACTTTGTTGTTTGTTAATAATGTTTATTTTTGTTTTCTCTAGCCGAGCTCTTTGATAAGCCAGAGGTTAGCGACATTAAGTTCCTGTTCCTTGTTGGAGGTTTTGCAGAGTCTGCCCTGCTGCAGCAAGCTGTCCAGAACATGCTTCAGAGCCGCTGCAGAATTATCATCCCCCACGATGTTGGCCTAACCATCCTGAAAGGTGCTGTGCTGTTTGGCCTAGACCCTAGTGTCATTAAAGTTCGTCGTTCACCCCTAACATATGGAGTAGGTGTCCTCAATCGCTTTGTGGAGGGCAAGCACCCACCAGAGAAACTGTTGATAAAGGATGGGACACGCTGGTGCACTGATGTCTTTGATACCTTCATTGCTGCTGACCAATCCGTGGCGCTGGGTGAGATGGTAAAGCGCAGCTATACGCCGGCAAAGCCATCCCAGCAGATTATAGTTATACATGTCTACTGTTCAGAAAAGGAGAGGGTGGGGTTTATCAGTGAGCCAGGTGTCAGGAAGTGTGGGACACTTCGCTTAGATGTAAGTGGAACAGAAAGCTCAGCACCACGTCGGGAGATTCAGACCCTCATGCAGTTTGGTGACACAGAGATTCGAGCCATAGCAATAGATGTGTCCACTGGGCGCACTGTCAAAGCTAGCATTGACTTCCTTAGCCACTAAGGCTGTATGAGAGTTTAGCTTCCAGAATTCCCAGAAGCATTAGACAAGAAAACACAGCATCCACATAACAACAATGAATATTAACCAGAAATGTGCAAAGTATAATAACATTCTGTGTTTAGGCACTTGTGATTAAGAATGGTGACAGTGTTCAGCTTAATTCCCCTAAATGGTTGACTGTAGAGTTTAAGGCAAGGGATCAAATAGACAGTTTGTTTTAGCTGTCACTGGTTTCCATGTTTCCACTTTATTTACTGAGGAGCTCTGTAGTGTTAAAAGGCTTAAAACAAGCCCTGTTCTTTGCCCTTTGCTGGAACAGGGGGTTTATTTTGTCAGGTTTGAAAGGGAAAGCCATTAGTACTTCTTTATTTCTGATATCTGTTTTCTGAATCCTGAGTCACTATGTATTATTACACATTTTCTTACAGTGTATTCTAGAGGCAAGCCACACATCATGTGCTTCACACAGAATTCATAGTCACGCAGATATTTTATTTGCATCATTTGTTTGTATGTTCTGAATTATGCCGTTTTTAAGTATCTGAATTAGACCAGTGTGCAAGGCCCATTGTTAAAAAAAACTACTTTATGATAACTTGACCTAGGGAAATTCGAGGGTAAGTTTCCCATACTTTACCTAAATTTTAGCAGCATTTGTTTACCATCTTAAAGAATCATTAAGCTTGTTAGGTATTATTTAGCTCTTTAAATGTCAAAAACATCTTTCAAAATATCCCTCAAGTCTATATAGTGCAAGTAACAATAATTCCCTGTTATTTCCTGGGAATGTTAATGGAAGCCGTTTGTTTTAACATAGCTATGGATCAGATGGGCTAGTTGATCTCTGCTGTTATGGAATGTTTTCGCAGTCTTAAAGCTACGTAGATATATAAATTAATTAACTTAGCCTCTGTAATCAATGGGTTCTTAAAAATTACAGTTTCATCGGTAGCCTACCCATGTAACCCCTACCATAAGATTTAGTCTGATGAAATTAATGCTTATTGTGCTACATTTTCAGCAAGTGTTTGAAAGTAACAGCATTGGTAACAACTGATATTAGAGTTGATTTGTTCTGTATTAACCAAATATTAATCACTGCTTAATTGCTTTAGGATTCCTATCCGAGAGAAAATAGAGCTTCTATTAGCATTCGTCTTGTATTGAACTCAGCAGCAAGTGGATGAAGTTGACTATCTGAAAATATGACCAGTGACCTAATTAACCAGTCAGTGACCTAATAAACCAGACTGAACAAAGTTGTTAAACTGTGAATCACATATTCATTGACTTCTATCTGGGCCAGTTTCACTGCAAATAATTTCATATTTAGTCACTGCAAAGCTAGGTAAGTAACGTAACATTACAGACATATTTTGCACATGCATCAACAATTTGCTACTTGGCTTCTGACCTGTGTTTACAGGATTTTTGTGATCTTTATAACAAGCTTTGCACCTCACAGAAGAACCCTTTTGGAAAATGTTTTTCCAAACCTCATAGTCTTATTTCAATTACCCCCAGATAATGTTTACTTTTGGTTGGAGAATTAACATTTCTCTTTTAAATACCACAGATCAAATCAAATGCTGTGCTGCTTTGTATGAGGACAAATAACCCCAAAAGGAAAACTGTGAACTTTGCTCCAAACTCAATCTGAAAGCAAGAACAGCCTTCACTTCCCTGTTGCCTTCATTTGTTGCAACCTCTGAGTAGCTTTGGAAAAACTGCTTCCTGCTTGGTAGGGTTTTGATTCAGGTGTACCTGTGAATAAAAAGTGTAGGCCAGATCATAAGTATTTTATTTCTATAAATACAGTATTTAAATATTGTACAGATTTTTTTAGTACTATCACAGCAGCTTTAAAAACAAGAGGGGGTGCATGTGTGAGAATGAGTGTGTGGGTGTGTGTTGCATCAGCAGTTCTCCATTAAAGGGTTTCCTTCGCAGTTATGCTTGTGACCAACACAAATTTCTGCTCATGTTCAGAAATTTGATATGTGGTCCTTAATTACCTCAATCGTTATAAATAATGCCATTGAACAAGGCTGTTATGAATAATCACAGAAATTTTTTAGGATAGTAATTATGCAGTTGCCATGGAGGAGGGAGCACTAAAGACCACAGAGAAGGTTCATGGAAGTATTAGAAGAGGATCTGCAGATGAGTGGTGTAAGAGAGAAGCATACCAGAGACAGAACCAGATGGAGACTGCTGCAGCCAACATCAGATAAAGAATTATTGAGATGTGCTGGTTTGTTTTTCCAGCTGTAAAAGCTTTAAAAATATATATTATAACTTTATGCATATACAAGTAAGAGTGGATTATGGTAGGGGGAATATTCCCTTTCATAAATCCAGTCTTGTCTTCCTACTACTACTACTACTAGCTCCTCAAACATTTTGATCTCCACCTTGTTCTATGTGGTAACTTGGCTACAGATTAAAACAGGTACAAGATTTCACAATATTTAGGCTGTGGTAATATTAAATGTTGACTACATGCAGCTCTATTCTCGTAAGGTTTTTATCTGAAAAAATTCTTATCCCCCTTAGCTGAATTTTGCACACATCATCCTTGGGAGAGTATTGGGGAGGATTTTTCTTTTGTACAGAAAGACATAACTGTAGGACCCACAGGACATTTGCACACAAGCATTCTTATGCAGAGTTTTGAGTACAGTAGTTATAAAGACAACAAATCTTGTTTTTAAATAGAAAATGAACATTTTTAATTTAAAGTAAAATTGGCAAATCATCTGTGTATTATGTATATCTTTCCACTCTTCCAAATAACAATCAAATTTTGTGGAGCTGTTAGTTATTTAATTTCTTTTGTAAAAGGACTGAGACACCAATTGCAATAATTATTTATGCAAAACTCTTTTCTTTTTTTAAAAAAAAGAGTACTTTCTCTAAATTAAATATGATACAGGGTGTAACAGAAAATCCGGTGCATTATTTCACCCTATTAATTGTAGACTTCGATTAGAAAACCAGTATGACTTAAAGACAGTGTGTAACAGTTACTGATGTCTCAACATCAAGTTAGAGAGAACACCTGTCTAAACATTTAGATAGGTGTTCACCCCAACCTCATGTGAGGACATTAGTAACTGTTTCCTTACCAAAACATTCAGATAATGAAATAGGTGTGCATCATGTACAAACTTTAATCGTACATTTCTCAAATCATGGACCATTTCCTGTTTCCCTCTGTGCTGTTGTCCTCTGAACAGTAAGCTTTCTCTATGTGCCTTTTATGCTGCTTTTATTGCTGTTTTTCCAGAACCCCCTCCTAAATACATATTAGTTCAGTTTTTTAATGTTATTTCCAAATCAGAACAAAAGCTATCCGAGGGCACGTTCAAAGACGGACTCAAATCAACTCTTTTTACATTAAACCCAGTCCATTCAATTTGGATATACTGAATTTCTACATACAACTGATAAACCTGGGGATAGCTTTTTCATCCATAACAAATATCAATGTTTGGATTCAAGGCAAAACAGTTGGGTTGCTTTTTTTTAAATGAAACAGCTGTTTACATCTAAATGTTCTTGTGTCCATATATTAGCGTATTAATATGCCTAACTTTTTTCGAATACCATTTTTGGCCTTTCTAATCTAGTGATGGACCTTTTGAAGGCATATTTGTCACAGCTCTCATGTAGGACAAAAGTAGCTTTGCTGGAAAGTCAGCACCAGCATTTGTTTTTATGAAAGTGCAATAGAAAATGCTTTTATACTTTAAGAAAAGTTACTATTTATATACTGCTGGTAACATTTCTTCTTCATGTCAGCAAAGAAAAACAAGTAATCCACACATACAGAAGTCAAAGCAAATTTGTCCTGAAAGTAAGTTATGAGTAAAAATCTCTGGAGAATTAGTATTGAACTCATGAAAATCAGCAGAAAACTTCAGAGTAACTTGGAATAGCAGGTATAGTTTTTTCCCTTAAAATTAATAAGTAGCACACACAACAACCATGGCATCTGTGGAAAGTCACTGCAAGGCTCCACCGCTAAAGGAAGAGCACATTGAAGCTTGCTTAAAGTTTGCTACAGATGATTTGGATAATGAAGTGAAATTCTGGTAGAACATAAATACCAAGTTAATGCTTATGATTAGTGTGTTATAATTTTATGTAACTGATGTCTTGTGTCCGCATTACAGGTCTCACTTGTAAATGAGACCACCAGTCTCAATGAGATTACCTTAAATATATATATATATATATATATATATTAATATATATATATTAATATATTATATACATACAGGGGTTCGACAATGAAACTGAAACACCTGGTTTTAGAACACAATAATTTATTAGTATGGTGTAGGGCCTCCTTTTGCGGCCAATACAGCGTCAGTTCGCCTTGGGAATAACATATACAAGTCCTGCACAGTGGTCAGAGGGATTTTAAGCCATTCTTCTTGCAGGATAGTGGCCAGGTCACTATGTGATACTGGTGGAGGGAAACGTTTCCTGACTCCGTCCTCCCAAAACACCCCAAAGTGGCTCAATAATATGTAGATCTGGTGACTGTGCAGGCCATGGGAGATGTTCAACTTCACTTCATGTTCATCAAACCAATCTTTCACCAGTCTTGCTGTGTGTATTGGGTGCATTGTCATCCTGATACACGGCACCCGCCTTCAGGATACAATGTTTGAACCATTGGATGCACATGGTCCTCAAGAATGGTTCGGTAGTCCTTGGCAGTGACGCGTCCATCTAGCACAAGTATTGGGCCATGGGAATGCCCTGATATGGCAGCCCAAACCATCACTGATCCAGCCCCATGCTATACTCTGGGCATGCAACGGTCTGGGTGGTACGCTTCTTTGGGGCCTCTCCACACCGTAACTCTCCCGGATGTGGGGAAAACAGTAAAGGTGGACTCATCAGAGACAATACATGTTTCACATTGTGCACAGCCCAAGATTTGCACTCCTTGCACCTTTTGAAACCGACATTTGGCATTGGCATGAGTGACCAAAAGGGTTTTGGGCTATAGCAGCCTGGCCGTGTATATTGACCCTGTGGAGCTCCCGACGGACAGTTCTGGTGGAAACAGGAGAGTTGAGGTGACACTTTTAATTCTGCCGTGATTTGGGAAGCCGTGGTTTTTATGTTTTTTGGATACAATCCGGGTTAGCACCCGAACATCCCTTTCAGACAGCTTCCCCTTGCGTCCACAGTTAAAACTGTTGGATGTGGTTCGTCCTTTGGTGGTATGCTGACATTACCCTGGATACCGTAGCTCTTGATACATCACAAAGACTTGCTGTCTTGGTCACAGATGCGCCAGCAAGACGTGCACCAACAATTTGTCCTCTTGACCTCTGGTATGTCACCCATAATGTTGTGTGCATTTCAATATTTTGAGTAAAACTGTGCTCTTACCCTGCAAATTGAACCTTCACACTCTGCTCTTACTGGTGTAATGTGCAATCAATGAAGACTGGCTACCAGGCTCGTGCAATTTAGCCATGAAACCTCCCACACTAAAATGACAGGTGTTTCAGTTTCATTGTCCAACCCCTGTACATGGCTAAATTGGACCAGCCTGGTAGCCAGTCTTCATTGATTGCACATTGCACCAGTAAGAGCAGAGTGTGAAGGTTCAATTAGCAGGGTAAGAGCACAGTTTTGCTCAAAATATTGAAATGCACACAACATTATGGCCAAGGTATCCAGGGTAATGTCAGCATACCACCAAGAAGGACGAACCACATCCAACAGGATTAACTGTGGACGCAAGAGGAAGCTGTCTGAAAGGGATGTTCGGGTGCTAACCCGGATTGTATCCCAAAAACATAAAACCATGGCTGCCCAAATCACGGCAGAATTAAATGTGCACCTCAACTCTCCTGTTTCCACCAGAACTGTCCGTCGGGAGCTCCACAGGGTCAATATACACGGCCAGGCTGCTATAGCCAAACCTTTGGTCACTCATGCCAATGCCAAATGTCGGTTTCAATGGTGCAAGGAGTGCAAATCTTGGGCTGTGCACAATGTGAAACATGTATTGTTCTCTGATGAGTCCACCTTTACTGTTTTCCCCACATCCGGGAGAGTTACGGTGTGGAGAGGCCCCAAAGAAGCGTACCACCCAGACCGTTGCATGCCCAGAGTATAGCATGGGGCTGGATCAGTGATGGTTTGGGCTGCCATATCAGGGCATTCCCATGGCCCAATACTTGTGCTAGATGGACGCGTCACTGCCAAGGACTACCGAACCATTCTTGAGGACCATGTGCATCCAATGGTTCAAACATTGTATCCTGAAGGCGGTGCCGTGTATCAGGATGACAATGCACCAATACACACAGCAAGACTGGTGAAAGATTGGTTTGATGAACATGAAAGTGAAGTTGAACATCTCCCATGGCTTGCACAGTCACCAGATCTAAATATTATTGGCCACTTTGGGGGTTTTTGGAGGAGCGAGTCAGGAAACGTTTTCCTCCACCAGTATCACGTAGTGACCTGGCCACTATCCTGCAAGAAGAATGGCTTAAAATCCCTCTGACCACTGTGCAGGACTTGTATATGTCATTCCCAAGACGAATTGACGCTGTATTGGCCGCAAAAGGAGGCCCTACAGCATACTAATAAATTATTGCGGTCTAAAACCAGGTGTTTCAGTTTCATTGTCCAACCCCTGTATGTCTGGTCAGGTGAGACCAAGAAATGTACCAGCGCATTCTTGAAAAGATCCTGAAAGTAAAATAAATGGATTTCCACAAAAGACATTAGTTCCAAACACACAGCCAAAGAAACTCTGAAGTGGTTTCAGAGAAAGAAAATTGAACTTCCAGAACTAGAATGACCCTGTCAGTCACCAGACCTGTATTCAATTAAAACACAATGGAATGAGTGCATCTAAATGATCCCAAGAGTTGCCTTGACTTCAATACAGCTTATAGACAGGAATAGGCCCAAATCATACCTGGGTCTGGTATGTAACTAGCTTCTCCATACAGGGGATGTCTTGAAGTCTTTAACACCAAGAAAGCCTTCTCCACTAAGTATTTAATTAATTTTTGTGTGTTAAATAATTATCCATGTGCCATTCTAATTTTTTAACCATAACTTCTGTCGTAAACTAATTTTCTTTGATTCATTTGTGTGATTACTTGGAAATATCCCTGTCCCTAATCTTTAGCTCTTACAAATTCTGAATCGGATTCAAGTAAAGTCTCTGGCATGGCCACTCCAAAAGATAATTTTACTTACAGTCAGAAGAACCATTTGCAAAATTAAAAGATTACTTTAAATTTAGTCTGCTAAATGTAAATGAAATCTGTTTAATTTTCAGGTTTAATGTACAAAGTTGAACAAGCTTCAGGAGCCTCCTTTTGCTTTGGCACTATTTCTATATCGCATGATTTGCATGAGCCTCACAGGCATGGCTAAACAGAAAGCTAATTAGTTTTACAGATTCACAAGTGTAATGTCTGTTTAAGGTTAGTCCTCTTCCTGTCTTTATGCTCACAGCGTATAGCCTTACTTTTGAAGAACCAACGAAAGCCATGTTTATATTGTGTTCTTAAATAAACAATTGCTGTATATTTTTCAGTTTTATGTAATGCATAGGTTACTCCAATGTAGCAGCTTTAATCTGAATCTATGATAAATCTACTCTTGTTTTGTTAAGGGCACTTTTGGTCAGCCAGTCTGAATGTAGGTGGTTCAACAGAAATGATTTAAGGTAGCCATCTATCAAGATTTATAAAGTCTGAAATTAAAGGATTTTAAATAAAAGGAAAAAGCTTTTTGCTGGGATCACTCATCCACACTGATTATCAAAAAAAAAACTATATGCACTTTTAGTGCTAATTGTAAATTCACAGATGTCTTTGCTTTTTTTGCATTGTTTTGTCTTGTATCACCCATTTGTTTGAATGCAGTCTACAGTTTAAATTTGGCATTAATGCCCCATCACCAGCCTGTCACCAATAAAGCAAATATGTATTTCAAAATGTGTTTTGTTTTCTGTTCAGTTAATCTGTGTTTTTACTCAGACACTAACATTATAGAAGCTCAGAAAAATGGTGCAACAGCAAATGTTTGCTGTTTTCAAAGCTAAAGGCAATCCAACGAAACAAAGTATTTGCGAATGTTTGACTTTTTTGACAGAAAGTATAAATTAACAGACCCATATAAAATTGAAAAGTTAATTTATTTCAGTAACTTAATTCATGAAGGGAAACATAAAATAGATAAATATCACACAGAAAGATTTCACCCAGGAGTTGCCCATAGTGAGAGGTGTCTGGTTTGTGTGGGTCTACTTATAGCCCCCTAGCTTGCCACTTGTGTTTTTTTCCCACTTGGATGAAGAGATGAGCAGAGCTATTAACTGATCACCACCTGGTGGCAATTTGGATTAGATGGCATGGGAAGATGCCAGACAGACCAGGTACACCCAAATGTGTAGTGAGAGTTTGCTGGGAATGCCTGGCAGAAAACCCCTTCAGAAAGGTCTTCAACTCTTACCTCCGCCAGAGCTTCAACTGCATCCCAGCTGAGGCAGGGGACATTGAGTCAGAGTGGACCATTTTCCACGCCTCGATTGTCGAAGCAGCTGCCTCAAACTGAGGCAGCAAGGTTGTTTGTGCCTCTTGTGGCAGCCATGCTGGACACCCTGGGTGAGGGAGGCTGGCAAGCTGAAGATGGTTGATAGCTGGTAGGACTCCAGAGGCAGCTGAGGGGTACCCAGGCTGAGGTTGCTTCCTCTGGT